>JAVQJL010004780.1:0-52643 GCA_036024295.1 Nannoperca obscura
ACACACACACACACACACATTAACCCAGACTCACATTCTTTCAATGCAAATGATGTGATTAAGCACATATACGCTGTTTCCCTGTCTTTCTGTTTTTCTCTCACACATTCACACTAACAAAAGCATCCATTTACTTTCAGCTTAGATATAATGCACAAGCTGTGGCCTACATATGTTATCCCCCCTCCTTCACTTTTATATAACATTTCTAAAACTCCAAACAGAATGAAGCGCACAAAGCATGAAAACACTGACTCGGAGATTGCTATTTCGGGGGATGTTACCCCCTTCAGAGGCTTCAAAGTGTTTTGAGTCACTTTTTGGGGGGCTGTGAACCATAATAAAATATTATCTTATTCCCTCTCAACATGAATCAACATTGGGGCACTGGTTCTGTTGACTCTCTGTGTTCACTGGTGCTTAGCTTAGAGCGGGTCTGGCCACTGTTGGTGTTCAAATAGATTTGTCAAATATCTGTGGAGTTTAAATTATGTTTTAAAATGGAGATGAGCATTTCAAGTGCAACATCCACAAACTGCTGCCAAGTGCAACAGCTCTGAAGAATCAGATAAACATATTCCTTTGGTAGAAATATGATCCTGCATCTTAGCGGCAAGCTCCAGACTTTTGCAGCTGACACTAGAAAAAGACTCAACTGTAGAGGAAGCAGTGAATGAGACCTGTAACTAATGCAGCGCAGACAGATAAGTGGGCAACGAAGGGAGCTCTGTTGCTCTTCTTTGTTTACTTGATGCTTAATGATGCTTTTGAAGGGATATGGCTTCCAAAAACAATATTGAAGCTTAAATTAAATGCCACCTCTTTTTTACAAAATGTGTAATCACACCAAATTTAAATGAACAAATGGAGTTTCATAAAGAATAGTAGGACGACCTCACTTTCCAAATGGTTACAGTCAAATAATGAATGTTCCTTGATTCGATTAGACAGTTGCCATGGGCACTTCAAAATACAGCGTATAATTAATGAAAAACATTTAAAAGCAACATTGCTTTAAAGCATTGCCTCTTTGCTATACTGTACATATTTAGTACATCATTGTAAGTACATCCAATGTACGAGAATTTAGTCCAGGACCAGGCAACCTGTTGAACTTGAACAAGTGACGGGCTAAAATTATCACTATTTCTATATAGTGAAGACAAATTAGGTCCACATTTCGAGCAATACACACAAACAAATAAGAATCTGGCCTTTGCCATTAATGCTTTTTATTCCAAGACCTTAGTTTGCCATTTAAATGCTTTTATGCTAATGACCTCCCTTTTATGGTTTCATTAAACGTGCTTGTTTGACTTTAGTTTCCTGCTACCATTCCTACCGGTTGCTAGCCTTTTTTGCTTTTGTTTTTATTTACTTAAAGTACTATTTACTATTTTGCAATTATATTTTATATAGTGCACACAGGCAGTGAACATTGGAAGTGAATTGATGAGGTATGTATATTTTGACATAAAAATACAAAACTAATGACATATCTGAAGCACCAAGAGGCAATTTGGAGCCAAGGCTCTTGCTGGTACTGGTCCTGGATTTTTCTTTCTTTTTGAACAATAATGAATTAGGCCCGGCATGTAAAATAACACATCATCTAGCATGAGCCTAGCTGCAGCCATTGTGTCAGTAATAGAAAACCTGGTGGGGAGTTTCTCCTTCTCTCAGCGCTGCACTGAGTTTCTCAGTGTGGGAGCATCTGAGACCTGACCTTTCTCTGTGCTTCTTCCCTTTGATCCGTCCAGACACAAGCTACTTCCTCTTTATTGGGCCACCGAGGAGGGCTTTGAACTTAGCTTGCCATTCAGTGATTTAAGTGAACAGTGTTATTATTGGTACCACAGCAGGCTCTCTCTTACTGTCATGGATTAAGAGAAAGAGGAAACCGAGAAGCCTTTTCAGCTTTTTGAATGTCTGCGAGACAGTAGTTCATCCTGGAGAGGAAGGAAGAAAGAGATCTCAGATTTAATACTGGAACTGAACAGTAAGTTAATTGCTGCGCTGATAGCATTTCATTATAATGGCAACATTTCTCTTTTTGGCCCTCAGCAACGACAATATCTTTTCATTTTGGATTTCAATGAAAACAATATCAGTGTGACATAAAAGCTTTGGAATGCAGATACATGCAATATGTCTTTGGCTTTTTTGACAACTAGCTGGCATTGTTTGTTTAAATGGAACAAGTGAAATGAACAAGAAAATTCTAAACAAGTCAAGTAAGACAATGCCCAACAATGCCTTTCATTACCAATGCAATTTTTCTTTCAACAAGACTAAATATCTACAGCCACAGTAGCAGCTCTATGAGGCTGTACTTTGGCATAGCAGTTATTTGAGCTAAATACTAATGTTAGAATGCTAACATGCTCACAATGACAATGCTAACATGCCGATGTTTATGCTGCATTCACACAATGTGGGCAGAATGGGAGGAGCAGGAAAACATTATTCTGACTCGGAGGTGTTCATGCATTATTTCAAGATGGTCCCCACTGAAAGAGCTCCACTGCTAGCCTTGCAGTCTCATCATTTACATAACTTAAATTAGCAACTGGATACACAACAAACTGTAAATTACTGGATTGTATTTAGATGTAACTGCCTGTAGCCAAACATGTAGCCATTATGCTAGAGATTTTCTTTCCTTCCTTTCCAAGAGGGAGATATTGCAACTTTCAGAAATTCCTGGTATAACTTGGATCAACAGTTTTTCCGCCTTGGTTAGGCGGCTTGCCAGTATGAGTATAAAATATAGAATTTGATATGTGCCACTGTTGTCCAACTCATCTTTAATTTCTGATGTCTCTCATGCCATGGCGTATGTCAATATCCTACATATATCTGAGAAAAAAAATATTTTTATTGCCTAACATCTCTGTGTTGGTGTATGACTTCACAAAAAATGAAATTATTGATGAACTCTCCAATCCAATATTTCACATCAGCCTCCTCTTCAGATTTACTACTTAAACAGTAGTGTTGCGTGTTGCTGTGTGATGCATGCAAATGGTTCATGAGGCCAGTGCTAACTTCTCAATCCAGTATTCAATATCCTGCTTCAATCTATGAAAAATAAAACGCTTATTATTTTCGTCATGTAATGCTTCACTGTGTTTATGATGAGGAATTGAAACAGCGTTTGTCCTCTCTTCAATTTAGTGTTAACATTTCCTGTCAGCTGGCCATAACCCACCCCGCTGTGACAGAACATCCAGCTATGAGATGATATGATGATACAGTGTCATTATCCACTCTACTAATGGAGATGTGTGACTACAATCAAAGTGTGTTCCATTCCAGGACCTTCTGCTGACATATTTGATTATCTGGGATTCCACAGGGAATAGGCACATACAATGAATGAATGTATGATGATGTGCATGTATCTTCTCCCACATGTGGAACATAATCAGTTTTTTACATTACATTTGACGATGCTGACATTGATGATTTGATGCATGAGATGAATGTGATGACCCTCCATCGCTGCCTGAACTTACATTGCATGAGTCGAGTTGAGCGGCGAGCAGTAGCTGGTGAGCCCCTCA
Source organism: Nannoperca obscura (assembly GCA_036024295.1). Lineage (NCBI taxonomy): Eukaryota > Metazoa > Chordata > Actinopteri > Centrarchiformes > Percichthyidae > Nannoperca > Nannoperca obscura. The sequence continues at coordinate 3,567 of JAVQJL010004780.1, forward strand.
AGGCCTGTGTTCTCTTCTTGCAATAAATTAACATTTCACCACAGCCATTTGACTAATGGAAACAGAGCTAAGGGATAATATGCCTTCCAGCAGCAGGGGTGAATGCTGATCCCAGGTAAACAACATGGTGGGAACAGAGTGACCCACCTGTTCCCCACACCGATCTCTCTGCTGTCATTTACAAATGGATAACAGGTGCGTTTGCTTGTACTGCTTCCTGGCTTGGCACCTTGCCAAAAGCCAGAAGAATTGAATAGACGAGAGGAAAACATAAAGCACATACTATGCCAGAGACAGCATTTTTTTCTTAGTTACATATAGACATTACATTGTCTGGATGTAACTTGCATGCTGTATTTCCTTTGCAACAGTAAAATTACCACTGATCATTATATTTTCAGCCTCAATAAATGCAAAACCAGGTGAAAGGTAAACTGAAACCCCTAAGAGGGAAAAACATGAAAAACGGGACACACATATGGCAATCTGTAAACTATGTAAATGAGCGTGTAAATGTGTTACTGCAAATATTATGTACACATATAGTTGACCAAGTTTTAAGAGAATTAGCTACTTTTCCACGTTTAACAAATACCTATTAGGCAACTCAAAACTAACTTTTAGATTGTACAAATGTCAACATCATCTAAACACACAATCCTTAAAGCTGCATTAATGGATTCATGAACAACTCCAAACGGACGGGCACGCAGCCTTAACAAATCACTGTTTGAAATGAATAACAGAATATTTGACATTTTAGAAAATACCTTAAATTCGGTACAGTCAGGAGATGGTGAGATAAATACTGTACTTAGCACAAAGACTGGAAACGGGGAAACAGCTAGTCTGCCTCTATCCAAATGTAACAAAATTTACCTGCTAACACCTCTAAAGGTCACTAATTAACATGTTTTATCCTATTTTTTTATTCCTTAAAAAAACTATAATGTAGGCAGACTTTAAATAAACAATACATTTCAAAATTTTGAAGTACTTCTCCAGCAGATGCAGAGCAATATTAGCGTTATTTGCTAGAAGTCTAAAGTTTCTTTTTTTTAAAGTTCTGTTTTGGTCTTTACCATCACCTGACTACAGTAGATGGTACAGTAGTGACAAATGCACAGAGCCACAGAACCGAATGATAAATGCAGCTTTACGCTTCACGTTGTGACCTAAACAATTCAGTTGAGTCAACTTTTCAACCAATAGTTCAAAAGAAATCACAGCTCACGTGCTGTTTGCCCCCTATGGCAAAGATTTGCTGAGCTTGAGCATACACACCATGCATCCAAAGACTCCATCTGTATTTGCTCTGGGCTGTTTGTCTGTCACCTGCCTCTGACCCCTATCATGCTGGATCACAGATTATCACCATAGCGATGGACTGGTTGCCCCTGATTTAAAAATGGAGCCTCCTTCCTTTCCCTCTCTGCTGCCTCCTTAAGATTTGACATTGCCACTTACTTTAGAAAACAGAAACAAGCTGTTTTTTGGAAAAAAGTAACAGCATGTCCTCTTTTTCCATTGATCTTCACTTTTGTGTACTGTATGTCATTGGAATTCTTCTGTTTGTTACTTCTCTCCTCCAACTGAATATGTCTCTTTATGTCTCCCCCCCGATCCTGGCTACGTACGATTTCACACGGCATCCATCGCAGCTGGGCGCTGCAGGTAGCCTATTTGCATAGATTGTTCAAGAATGGTAATTGACTGGGGTGCTCTCAGAAATCATGTCGGAAATAATTTTGTGTTGCTTTTGTTGTGAGTATCGCTCTATTCATGGTAGATGAAAGAGGTGTTATTATCCCATTATGGGGCCTATGTCGCAGTGACATGATGGCTAGCATTTCTTCTCAATACTATGTTTTATGGGGGGGGGGCTTTTTAATAGGATCCCGACAATGACAATTATCTGCAGGCAATTCTCTTTCTTGTGAATGAGGTCCCATTAATTGCATTTACAGACTCTGAAATGAAGTATGGCGAATGCTTTAAGTCAACGACTCCCAAACTAATTTGCATGGTAATGAATATATTTCTCTGGGAATCTGAAATTATCCCATATGAGCTTTTTGGAAGCAATGCTATGAGATGCTTGAAAACAAAAGTCTTGGGAATAGGAGGTGAGCATGAAGCAAGGCTCTAATCAAAGCCATTGTGTGTAAATTTCCCTTTGGTTTAAATCTGCCAAGCTCAGTCTGGAGACTGTAAAGGGGCCATTTATAGAAGAGAAACTGTGCCTCCTTACAGAAGCTTAACTGATGGGCATTACTTTGCTGTAATAAGACTGTGTCGCAGTGAAAAGAAATCCTTTTTTGAAAACATGATTGATTTCTAAATGGGTTAAGGACTTTCTGAATTAGATCATAAACAAATACAAAGCTAAAGATTTACACGTGGAGTAGAGAAAGTGCTATTCTATGTAATTTCCTATCATGCCTTGGGCTGTTTGGCAATCTGCTAGCTCATCATCCACATTCGAAACAGCCACCTTGTTGTGTATTAGATCAATCCTAGACAGGCAGGCAGCAGTCTAATCTCTCCTCCAGCCATAGCCCTGTACTAACCTTTACCTTCTCATTCCTTGTCCCCTGCCTTCCTCTTCAATCTGAGCAATCTTTTGAACTTCCCTGATCAATGTGCTCAGTCATTCCTTCTCCCCCTTTCCATACTCTTTATCCAACCCTTATGCCCACCCCCTCTAGCTCTTTCTAACTCTTTCCTCCACAACATGTGTTCCCTTCAGACCATTTCCATTCCATTGCTCCCAGGTTTTCCCCTCCAGAATTTTAATATCCTCGCTTCAGTCTGTACTTGCTCCCCCAGCCCCTGGCCTCCACTTCGTACCCTTTCATATTTTTTGTCAAACCCCAGGACCTCTCTTTTGGCTTGACTCTACCCCGGCATCTCTCCCAAACTGCAGATCTCTTTACAACTCACACACTCCAGTCTCTTTGGCTTGGCCCAATCTTTTATACTACTTTTGGTCTCTTTCTTTTCATCTCTTTTTCTTCAACCCCATGACTGCGGAATAGAGGAGAAGCATGAAGGGCAGGAATCAGTATTCTTGGAAAAACACACACACACACACACAAATTGACAGGCCTGAATTCTCAGGGTGGCTTTATGGATTCTCAGCGTAGCGTTGAGCAGGAGGCTCGTGCAGCCATGCGAGACCAGCCACTAGAAGGCTAAATACAAAATAACCCCGAAAGAGATCCAGGGATATGGGATATGTGTCTGCACTATCTAACAATCTCAGTCGGCTAGAATAGTAATATACAGTAAACTCAGGGGCTGAAAGGGGGCAGGAGGAATTGGTAGTTTGGTGGGTATTTCTTGTTTATGTCTGCATACGTGGCAATGATTGGAAAGGTGCTTGCAGGTGTGAACATTTTCTTGTGATTTCCTACTGGAGTGCAACAAAACCTAACCGCACCAAGTCCTTACCTTTTCTTATATTGTACCAAAATTGGTTGACAGCCAAACAAATGTAAATGCATGGCAAAACAGTCTGCCGAGCCATACTGTTGAGTGCAGCACGAATTGGCCGGCTCCCAGCTGACTAAAAAAAATTCTGGTTTGATCCAGGGGACAAGCAATGCCACAGAGTCTGTGTGAGTATTAGCAGTGTAATGTGAAGAGGCAGAGGAGAGCGCAAGGGAATCGTGCCATAATCTACTCCACCATTCACAGTACCTTTTCTCGCTCAGTCCATAATACCCCCAAATGGGTTTTACTGCCTGGGCTCAAAGCTAGCCAGTCAGCTCTGGAGACAAAGTCCCATTCCGGTGAAAAATGCCCAACTGCAAACAATACAGCAGAGATACTCACAAAAACACACACCCACACAAGTAAACAACAAAGTGTCTACGTCTGGCTGGGAACTAATTATGGAAGGTTGAGTTGGTGAGCATCGCTGCTGGCATATCAGTCTATAGAACAGAGACGCTGTTTTCGCTCAAATTACCTGCCAATGGCTTCTCTTTTTCTCAAACACAGACACAATGCACTGGCAAGACACAGCGAATGGAAGATGGAGGGAATGCTGTATGTGAGTGATGGCAAAAGAGCAAGAAAGAGCGTGCATGATAGCTGCAAGAAATAAGCAAGAATAAGAGACAAAGTCAAAACCTGTGCATGTGATAATCAGAGGAATGACGAGAGATTAAGTAAATGGAAGAAAGAAAAAAAAGTGAAGGAACTGCACTGCTCTGTTTGTCGTAATTACTGGAATGATTAATGACCACTATCAGGAGTTTTCATAGCATGAGAGATGATCTTACAGGAGCTGTTAAGTTAGTTGAAGCTGCTGATAAGTTTAGTCATGCCTGGATTATTGACATTCATGTTGGGTCCATCCAGAGTTCGCCATGCTGTCTTAACTGTAAAGACCTTATGACATCCTGTTCAGAATGTTGTCAAATGGGCTAATTTCAGTGTGGACACAGTCTGATAGTACTGTCCAGCTCTGCAGTGCCAGTAAAGTCTCTCTTACTTGGTTTCATGCAATGTTGTGGTGAGTCACAGAGCTAAACTGTATGTACTCAAGTTGTGCATTCAAATTTTGGCATTAATCTCTCTCCTGTACATTTCATCTACCATCAATGAACTGAAAACAGGGAGAGGTTTTAGCTTAGCTTAGCACAAAGACTGGATACAGCCAGTCTGGCTTTGTCCAAAGGTAACAAAAACGTCCAGCACATAACTAGTAAAAACCACTAGCCTTTTACTTGTATTTTTAAACTTAATTTTGTGCAGAAACAAACAAGGTAAAACTGTTGAATCGTGATCTTAAAAGATGCTGGATTTTGTTATATCCAAAGCTAACTGACAACAGCCAACTAATAACATGTTAAGCTAACTAGCCTGCTCTCTGAGCCACCAAACAAACCAAACAATCTTCCTCATGTACCTCACTTTCACGCAGCATACACTTTAGTCTATAATATGACCAGCTAACGCAATCAGCTAACAACATGCTAGTTACAGCCAGCTTACAAGAAGTTACTTTAAGCAGCATGCTGCTATCGCTGGCAGACCCATGGAAACATTATTTAGGTTTTTCTAATTGATTTAATTGAACGTTTTTATATCAGATTATCTAAAAAAGAAAAAGCCTAATCTTTATGCTATCAACATAAATTAAGCTCATGTACAGCAGTAAACCGACAAGTACTTTTTTATTGCAAAGAGTATCTGTAATTTTTGCTCAAGAACGCAGACTTACACATAGTGAAGAATACTAAAAATACAGCCCTTCTGTTACTAGTTTTTCCTAAAGGCCTGGGTTACTACTAAACAAGGCTTTCGAGGTTATCTCACATAATTTGCTGGGCTTTTTTTCCCACATGTCTAGATCTGTCCTACTTTGCTACCCATCTTTAATTTAACTATTTTCTTATTTACTTTTATACATGAATACCTCATTCTTCTAATATGTCAGTCCCTTAATCTTTCAGTCTCCTTTTTTTGTACCTACACAATGTCAAAGTGGACAGTACAGGGAAGTAAATAGTCAATCATGCTTGCTGAATTTTTACCTGTAAAAGTAATTTCAGTATAATTTCAGTATTTGTATCAAGATTTAAATCATGATCTGATGGAGATAATTGCATGAATAACACCTCCTGCGTCACACCATTTGGCTGAACTATGAAACATATTGTTAATGATTAGGCATGGTGTTCATTATTTATTTTCAGATGCCAAAACCACCAGAGTGGACTTAATCAAACAGTCACAAAAATAAATGATCATGCTTCCTGCTCATTCATTGTTTCCATTCGGTGACACATGAAAAGCATATGATGCCAGAGAGATAATATCAGATTTATTTGAGTTAAAGTAATTTCATTCAACAGCTCATTTGCTTGTGTGTGGGTTTGTGCAGTTCCTGTCTGGCACTGAATGAAATCTTCAGGGTGGTAGGCAGTGCCAACTTTTAACCAAAAGGTATAGTCAAAATGTGATTGATTTCTTCATTCAGCACGTTAGCCCTTCATTTAATGAATCAACTATTTCAATCATGGAGCAGGCAGACTATCAGACAGTTAGTTCAAAGGGGTTCTATTTCTAATTTTCCTTTTTTTAGTACAATACTGATTCCTGAAGGCTGAAGGAGTTTGTCTTGATAACTGTAATGCAACACTCTCACTTACTTTGTCTAACTTGTTTGTTTATATACTGATGCAGAGGATTTGGGGTGAAGCCTGTCATCCACATTCCACCATCAGATGTAAGCTTCAGCAGGTTAGCACAATTAAAGTGACATGCCTGTGTGTGTGTGTATGTGTGTGTGTTTGTGTGTGTCCCTAGGTAAGGCTCCAGCCTTTCTCAATCTGTAGGTGGACAGCTGATAGGATTCTTCTTCCACCTCACTTGGCTTTATGAGTGTTTCTGCGTGGGATTTTGTGTGTGTACGTACCTGTGTACTAGTTTTTTGTGACTGTGTATGTTTGTTTGTGTGTTACTTTGTCTTTGTGCATGCCTGTCAAGACTGTGGATAGCGTCTGGGTATAAAAAGGGACAGTCTCAATGCTGACAGCCCACGGAGGGAGCTGTTTTGGGGGGCAAATATTTCAGAGGTGTAAAGCTTCTTTCTGGCAAAGTGGAGTGAGCTGGAGTTGTCAGGTGTTTTTCTTTTTGCATATCTGTCTTTTCTGCCCTTGACTGCTCCCTCTCTAATTTTGTCTCCACATCTCTGTCTTTTCCCGTGTGTCACCTTGCTTTCCTTGAATCAGCAATGAGTGCTGCCTGTTCAGTTCCATCTCTTCTCCCAGAGATAATTGCACATGAAGAATTTCTGACACGTAAAAAAGGAGACCTGATAATTCTCTGCAATCCTAATCTGTTGAAATTCTTTTAAGCGCAGTGTAATAAGGGGTGATGTGAAAATAAGGACTGTTAACTCTGCTTTTCAACCAGTATGTTAGAAAAATACCCTGAAATTAAAGCTGGCAGTCAGCAGCGACACTGTCATTTCACATCCAAAATAATAAGAAAATGTGTCACTGTCCAAATACTTGAGGAGCTTACTCTATAAAGCCTTTCCTGAGCCAGGAACCCACAGTGGGAAGAAAAAACAGGGTCTATATTTTAATGCCATAACTCTCCTGGGCCGAGCACAGGCAGAAACAGCTCCAAAATCATTACTCCACAGTTTTCACTCTAGACACCAATCACAATCTCAACCACTGGTTTTTCTCAACCTCCCAAAACCCTCACTTATAATCTCACTGCCTATTTCCTTGCGATTATTACCGCTACAAGACCCATCAATTCATCTAAAAGAGAAGGAAAAAAGAATTTCAGCTCCCCTTCCATTTTCTACTCTTTCCCTTCTCAGTGCAGTGGGCAAATAATTCTAATTACTTTTTCATGAAAGGGAAAATATATTGTGTAGTGTATTGTATACTATATAATGACACTGTTGCTGTTGTGCACATTTTTTCAATTATTTAAAAAAAGCTCAAATCTCTGCAAACATATTTGCGGAAATATATATGCTTTTGTAGCAATTTAGTGATAATAACACATTTGACCTCTTACAACATTCAACATGTGGGATCTCCTGTCTTGCTGCTAAAGTTTAAGCTGGAAGCTGGAAGCTAGCAAGCTTGGCCAATTGGCATGAACTCAGGAAGTGGAGGCTAGTTAGCTCAACTGAAATCTCACTAGATTTTCCTTTCGAGTTATCAGCAGCTCCCACACAGTGTTGTGTTCATTCTGCATTATAAAGAAGAGGGGATCTATCAAGCATTAGCTGGCTGTCTGTCATGAGTCCAGTTGTGGCAACTAAAAATGAATGGACTAAAAACTCGTAGTCGTATATCCACGTACATTACTCCCTCATTCTAATCATTATAGTGAAGATTATTTGAATTTGACTTTAAAGTAACAGTTTGCAACCTTGTGTAACCTCATTTCCATGTATTAGTCACAGTGGTGGAATGTTTAAAACTCCACACTATGACTGGTTATAGCCTCTTAGTTTTCTTCTGCCATCCACTTCTGATGCATTCATTTTCAAATTTGCATATAAAATGGGGATTTTAGCTAAGATTGATTTTTTCCTTTTCTTGCACACTGAGTTGAGTCTGAGTCATTGCTCACAAACACATTTTCAGAAGCCAAAATTACTAGCAGGTATGCTGTATTTCAATCAGGTAACACATTTTACACATATAAAGCATTGAATAAAAAGGTAGATTTCAAATGTTCAGAGAACCAGGTTCATGACAGTAACCCTATAATTTTGGGTTGTAGGCATTATAACTACAAATCAGGCTGAATATTATGAACATCAACAGCAACAAGTTGTTGTATATCCACCAACAGCAGCGGGATGGGTGGTCCAAACAATTTAATTTCCTTAACAAGCCTTCTGGAGGAAGAATCAACAGACTTTGTTGCATAAGAAAGGATCCAATAGCAGGTGTACATAGAGGTTTAAGGCGGAGCCCCTGGAGATTCACTAACCGGCGTCACACAAGATGACAGACCACAGCAAACAGCACTTACCAGCAGCAGCTATGTGCCGCAGGTAGGAAAAGGAAAGGCAGTGGTAGGAATCCAAACACAGCTGGATGTTTGCATCAGCGTCAGGAGCTGGAAGCGTTGTTCTACAGGTGCAGCTAATTGGATTGATAACGAGGATAGTGATTAGTGATCGGTTCCTGCATGGGTAAGGGAGAGGAGTGGTAGCTCCAGGCTTCCTTGATAAGATGAAATGAATCAGTAAGGAGTTGCCTCTTAGATTTAAGCTGATAAGATAATAAAGGGAAGCAGGAAGATATTTGAATGGGAAGGAGCCAGGAGGCTCAGAGGGAAATGAATGAAGGAAAAGATGAGAGTGAATGAAGTATAGTATATCAGGTAATCATGAATTATCTCACATTTATAACATTTTGTTACAGTCAAAGTATAATTTGATGAGCCCAATATGATTCTGATGATGAAGAAGTACAACAGGGAAAGTAAGTAACCTCAGAGGAAGCCACTGCCCTGAGCTGGTGATGCTGGCAAAAGCTGGAAAATAACAGGTGATGTGTTTGTTAGACTCAAACAGCATTAGAGATGTCTTATTTTAAAAAGGGGTTAAAACTAATATTGTGGCATGTGGTGGGAATTGTTGCAGAGTGCTGGCTAGTGGGAGGACAAGGGGCTGTGGAGGCAGGTGGCCGTAGAAGAACATTCTATGAGGGCTCAATCAAAAAGAGGGAATGTGTGTAGTCTTCAATAACAAACCTGTGACTACTCAAATACAAACTGACACGATACCCCAAAAACAATGGGGCAGACGGGTATTCTACTATTTGTAAATGTCCAGCAATGCAACAATATATCAGTTACTGTGCAAATTATTTCTTATTGGGCCACAATTTTCTGGACCTGCATATGCGGACATGTTTAGACAGGGTGTAATTTCTGTCAGTCTGAAAAAAATCATTCACTTTAGAGTTAGCAGTTCTATATTGTGCACACACATCCACGCATGGATTTTCATGCATACTTACCGTACAGAATGCATGTTCAAACACACACATTTGTGTTATTATACTTGTGTAGCACTTCACTTTGCATTCATTCCTAACACCTTTTTCCTCACTGCATATCATTAACTTTTACCCTAATCCAAGCTTAATCCATATTCAAACCATTATCTAAACCCAAATCTTGAACTTAATTCCACATAGAACCCTAACCTTTAGCTGTACTAATTCATATTTTTAAATCAACAATGAATCAATTGACTATGTGTAATGTGAAAGGTGTCATTCAGTGACAAAACCACAGAGAATGATCACCAACTCTACAGTTCCCCTCAGCTCTATGGAGTGTGTTTTGCTCTGGAGCAAAACTGCACAAAAAACAAGTTGCTTCGTAACTGCTGGATATGTAACCAACAATTGTCAGAATTGCAAACACCATTACCATATCAACTTTATAAGAAAATAATGTTAATAAATGTTTACAGCTTGCTGCATTGCACCCGAGTGGCCAAAAAACAAACAAATGAAGCTTTAATCTAAAACTCACAATAGCCCTAAATCCAGGTTCAAATCCTTAAATATATTATAAAAAGGATTATAAAAAGTGTCTCCACTTGGAAAAATAACCCTCATATTTTTATGTCCATGAGGACATTTGGATCTCATAACTATAGGAACACAAAAGTGCTTATACACGTACACACACACAAACACTACAATCCACTCTAACACACTGTGGTAGACCACAGGCAAACAGCAGGGAAGTCATAGAGTAATGGGACAATCCATCACCAGCGGCTGCATGCTGCTGCATGGTCTTAGTCAAAGAAACCCACCCATGGAGACACTGAGGCAGCAGGCTGGAAGGAAGCAACTGGAAGGTACTGATTTAGAGACCAGAGGTGATAACTGGTGAGTGGGAGGAGGAGGAGTAGGAGGCAGGGAACTTTAGCCAAAATTATTTAGTATTGTAACTATGGTGAGGAGTCTTTGCTACAATGAAGTACTCAATATAATAATTTAAAATAATCAATTGTGTTTTGTTTTTTTAATTATTCATCATAAGTATTGTTATTATTTTGTTTATTATTATTATTATGTATTATTTTTTCAATTATTCACACCAGTTGATGCCAGCCCATGAGGCCTTTTTCTCAATATCACTGATTACTGAATAAAGGGTTTAATAAATGAATGAAAGCCAGTCTTGGGAGCCTCAGTTACAAAGGGCTCAAATGAAATAATGAACCCTTTCTCTGAACAATAAAGGAGAAGAAATGCCATAAGAACTATGTAATATTTTATTCTGCTTTAACACACCAGATGGGACTCAACTTTTTTTTTTTCCACAGCCAATTTGATTTTAGACTGATTTCATAGAAGCTCCAATTTAAATGTGAACACAGAGTGTGACCCGCTTTCCTATAACACCTGATAAGACAAAACATTAAATCTTAATAAAGTCCCTGTGAGATAACTGTGCAAGTACAAGAGCTGGTAAAACACAAAAAAGTGCCTTGTAGAACAGAGGAAAACACAAGAATAAATGGATCCATTAAAAAAAGGTTGGGTCAGCTGGTGCAATTAGTTTGATAACTTTGCCATTGGTTTACTTTCAGTGTGATTACTCTTTTTCTTCCTACAATCTATCATCATTCTTCCTGTTTTTTGTATGGAGAGTTTTGTATATTTTGATTCTGATTCTGTTTTTGCAGCTGGTTTGAAAAAAGGGCAAATGGTGCCGAAACATCACAAATATTGCTTTTGGGCCATCACGACACCCAGCAACATAAAAGGTGCCTATTACCACAACCAAATCAAAGACACACACCTGCTGCCATGGAACTAAAGCGAAGTCTGATCTCTGCAGAAGCTGATATGCTTTGATTCAATTCAATCTAGAGCTCATTCAGACCTGTGTGCTGGAGACATGTGGCCAAATCACCAAGGAAAATGAAATTAGACTAGATTTAATAGAGCTGTATCGGGCAATGAAGAAACCTATCGAGGAATCAGGCCTCCATCCATCGTCCAAATGGAGACAGGTGATCTGAAAAGACATGGCCCACAGATACAATTAACGAGAATCAAAAGGGAAGACCAGAAACTGCGCGCACACAGACACAGACACGTGAAAAAAACACAAGAGCATCTCAAAAGAAGGCGGGGAAGAGCAGTGGATTGAAGTCAATGCACCACACACACGCATCAACACTAGGCAAACAAGCACGGTTTAAAGGTCATGACAAATTGGAGAAACACACACGGACACACTGCACTGGCACGTACAGTACATGCACATACTTGCAGACACAAAGAGAGTTAGGCAAGCACACACACACACACACACACACCAAAACAGCAGCCACACACTGAGTCCACCTTCCTTACACATTCATGCCACGAACGGACAGATCGATTCCTAACCCAGGTATTCAATAGTAACCACATTAATCCACCACTGGGCACAGTCGGCAAGTCTACCAGACAGGTACTCAGTCAGCCACTCTGCAGCTTGGAATCAGTATTGGTTTACAGAAGGAGGCTGAGGTAGAGCGGGAGAGAGATGTGGATGAATGAATGACTCTCTAAAATGACACTATGTTCCTCCGCCTGCCCTTTGCAAAGATGCCTGCTTGTGTGCACCAAATCAAACTACTGTATATGGCAAAGTTCAGGCAATTGATTCACTGTGTGTTTTGTATACGCATCTACAAGAGACTGACCTACCGAGAAAAACGACAGCATCAGTTGTTTCGACAAATGCTCAAATACGAAATATGTTTATGTTCAGTGACAAAGACCTCTAGTGCTTTAAAGGACTTATGTCCTAACAGAACATTGGACTTGGACATGGGAGACCACTATATGTTTCCCATTAACTGTCAGCAGCCAGCATGGGTTTCGTTTAACTATGACAACAATCATTCCCTAACCTTGACAAAGTCATTTTAGTTCCTAAACATAACCAAATCTTAACAATAGAGGTGTCAGATTAGAAAACAGTGGGCGCAACACAGCTAATAAGTTGATAGCTTCCCCAAGTAAACTTGAAGCAGACAATTGGCACCAATCTTCTTAGGCCCCCACAAGTATATCCACTAATTACAGTGATTACACTGGAATTTTGCCATTTTAAATGCTGGTGTGCCCGAGTCTAAAAGCCAGACATCTTTTCCATCTACCCGTTAATTCAATCATGCAGATCGTTCTTTGCATGCCTGTTGTGTGTCTGTTTGTCTCTGCACTTTCACAGACCTGTTCATGCCATGTCTTCTCAAACTTACGAAGTGTGCTCACCTCTCCTCCCAATGCAAAGCGACTCTCTGGAATTCACTGAAAGAAAGACAATTATAGCAGCCGTACCAGCACACAGGCTGCTGGCAAACTCCTTAATGAAGCCACTACAGCCAATATAATTTCCCAGACCAAATTCAAAGTAAGTCCACTTTCCTGAAGTCCAATTCTCCCTCTCTCTCAGCACTCATTTAGATCAAGTATATTTTCTCTCCTTGGCTCAGTGGTAGTTCAATCATCTATAAACAAGGAAGGTGTGAGGCTGAAGCCTGAACCTGATGTGACCTGAAAAAACTCAGTGGCTTTAAATCAGGCTTTAGTTTTCACTTAAACTGCTCATGGGCTCAAATATACTGTTAAAAACTGTTACTCCTAAATTACCATTTGAAAATAATGAGTGTTATTTGGTATAACTAGTACAAAAAGCTTTACATTTTGTAGTTAGAGGCTCACTACAGGAAACCTTATGTTGTGATTTCAAACAGGATGTGCTGAATGGGTGAAAGGGTGGAGTTTGTTACCACTTCACTTTAGTTTAACTGAATTAGATAAAAAGGGAAATGTCTCTGGTGTTCAAAGTTTGATCCAGTCACTTGTTTTCCTTGTTTGCAGTATTCCCATTGCTCACATCCATCGTTTTTTCACTCTGTCTCTCGTCTTCTGAAAGAGCCGTAAGAGATTTCGCAAGCTTTTTTTGTTATTGATTTGAATTAAGGGACTTCAAAACATGGTTAAATGGATTTTGATCCCAGCATAAATTTAAGAGAACCGCATGCTTTGAAATGGGTTTGAAGAGATGAGCAAAGCTGCTGTTCAGGATGGATTACACTTTAAGATCATCAGCTTTACTGATATGCATGACTGGACTTCCCCTAAGTGTGTGTATGTGTGTATGTGTGTGTATGTGTGTATAATTTAGTTTGTATGTGTGCAAGGATTTGTATGTGTCTCAAGCATGGAAGCTACTGCATCTGTGCCCTATGGCTTTCCAGGAAAACTAACCTACGAGCTGCATGCACAAGCACACAAATACACACACACACACGCACACACACACGTCTGTCCGTGATCGCTCCTAGTTTTCAATAGCTTTTTCCTCCTGCCTTCTTTTGACTTCCCTTGGGGAACCTCACATACTTAATTCATGCCACATGAAACATTTAGCAGCACAACTGCTCTGTGCAGTTTTCATCTTTAATCGATGTGAGGAAGTAAAGCAAACAAAGCACAATTCATAAATCACTTCCTCCACCGTTTCGGCCTATCATATCTGAGGACAAAGCCATGGTCACGACAACACTACTAATATGGAATAATGCAGAACTCCCTTGAAGCTAAGTAGCAGCTTTGCAGGTGTTTATTGAGATTAGAAATCAGCTTTCATACTTCTAATGCCTTCCAACCACTTTAAAATTGGCATGAGTAATAAGGCTGCTGCATTTCATGATTATATTTTTTTATTATTATAAATGTAATAAACAAAGACTGTAGACAGATTTTGAGTGGGGTAATTTCTTATTTTGGGGCTTTGAAGAAGGGATGATGAACACTTGACTTTGTCAGACACATTATGGTTGGCATTGTCGGTCTGTCCACCACTTTGGTTCAGACTGCAGTATCTCAACTATTAGATGAAGGTTTGTACAGACAATCCCAATGAGCCAAATTACTTTTCTTCTAGCAGTTAAAAGTTTTTCTTTTCTTTCTACTTTATGGACTGACATTATGACCATAATCTGGAAAGCCTAATGACTTTGGTGATCCCCTCACTTTTTCTTTAGCGCCACAAAAGAGCTGACAATTTTGGTTGTAAGTGAAATGTCCCAAAAACTGAAACATGCATTGGCATGTTAGCATTGTCACTGTAAGCATGTTAGCATGCTGACATTAGCATTTAGCACAAAGCACAGAGGTGCCTAAGTACAGTAAGGCACTAGTTTGCCTGTAGACTCTTACTGATGAACATTCATGTTTAATTAAGTAATAACAAACGGACAAACTGTTCATACCTTATTATCACAGACTCTATGATGAAACCTCCCACTAAAATGCCTTTTTTTGACAGTCAAAGACACAATTGTACTTGCTTTGTTCTGGGTTATTAATGTGATTTGTATTTCTAGTGGTGACGGCAGTTATAAGCCAAGATGTTGTAGTTTGTTATCAATTTTGGCAATATTAAACAATAAAAAGCATATAGACATTGGCTGTGTGGATACAGATGAAAATACAAAAATGTATTTGTGATTACTGTATTTCACCACAATGTGTATGCAGGTGGTGTACTTCTGTTGACAATTTGATGACCGCAGTTATCTTAAATGGTCATATTTGGCTGATTCATGTGCATTTAAAGTAAAGAAGAGCCACATTTTAGATGGAAAAGTGAAGGAATTTAGTCGATGCTGTCCCCCAGGATTCCTATCATAGCAGGTTGATGTGATTGGTTCCAGCCCAGCGCTGCCTGGGCCCATTCAGATAATAAAATGGCCTGCAGTCTCGGGACTCATACATACAGATGCAAATGCAGTGTATGCACACATGCACACACAAATAGACACATGCAGATAGAAAGAAGGACAGTATTTTCACAGGCTCATGTGCACTGAAACACGGCCCAACAAGCACAAACCTGCCTCATCTGAACTCTAAGAGTGGATGTGAATAGATTACAGTGGAGGAAGGAAGGCACCAGCACCTGCTTCAATCTTTAAAACTGCTACACATGATGAATACACTCTACTGTAAGGTCGTTCTCAAGATTGACTTGCAAGGCAGTCAGCCACTACTTTACCTTTGTAATAGTTTGGTGTTCGAAAAGTTTAGAAATATACTAAATATTTTGTACTGTATATTTTTTTTGTACTTATACTGTATATTTCTTCCTCCCCCCTCTGCTGGTGAAGTAAGGAAGTCTTCTCTGTAGGAGGCTGGAACGCATCACTGATGTCTCATGAATCATTTTTAATCTTGTTAGGACCAGTATAGGATAACCTTTCTCAGTGCGTCTGTGTTTTCCTGGCTGCCGCTGGGCCTGTTGTGCAGTTTATAGTGCATGTGGCTCCTACAAACTGTTAGTCGAGACTGAGGTCAGACAGAGTCATTTTCTAAACCACTGGGTGTGTGACTGGCCTCATGTGTGCACACATGTTGTACAGCAGCATGAAGTCGTTCTCAAATACACCTAGCCGGTAAAGATGCAGGGGGAGGTTTGGGTTGCTGCACCTGTGGCTGTATACAGCCCCACTGACTTCCTACAAAACTGCAAAACTCGCACAATGATAAAAAGGGATAAAAATGGAAGGAATAAATGTCATGGAAAGTATATGGAACTATATTAGTGCACTTGTACACAATGTCAATCCATGGTCTGGCATTCAATCTAGACTGAAATCCAAGTATTGGATGGACTGTCATAAAATTGTACATTGCATTCATGGTCCCTGGTGGATGACTCTTACTGGCTTTTCAGAAAGATTAAAGGTAAGGTCATGAAATTGTCATACTGAGTTTCTTCTGAAATGAAAGAATGAAAGAACAACTGAATGGTTTGCCATAAAAGTTGGTTGCTATTCATGTTCCCTTCAGGATGAATTGTGCCTAAATACATCCTAACAGAGCTGACATGTCTATAGACTTAAGCTGTCAAATTCATACGAATGATGCATGACTAGAAATCCACTTTGCTTTCTGTCTGAACATACCTACATAAGTAATATCATTTGACTACCCTTGCCTAGCACATTTCTGTATATTTGAGGTCACTTTTGAAGTTTTTATCCCAAGCCTTGGTGTGCAGTTTTCCACACAGCAAGCCAACAGATCTCAGTAGAAAGGAGCACCAGAGTAGGTGCAAGTTGACACGTGCAAACACCACTTGTTTACATGCCCCTCTCACAAAGCAAGGTACATTTTGTAGGGACATTGTAGGGATGTTTACATTTTCAATTACATTTTACTAACATTTTGTGTCCATAAAAAGTCAGTTTAAGTATGTTGTAATCAAACAGCTTTAAGACAGCTCATGCTCCTTAAAATGTCAAAAATCACAGGAACACGTCATTCTTCAAGAATGGACGAATAGGCAATCTTTCTGCTATGTGGAAAAATGGCTCCGAGGAGTGATTCTATAAATTTTAGTGGACAATTTTAGTTAAATTGCCACATGTTTATTTTTTAGTATGGGTACCTGGAGTTATAATCAAACAAATCAACCTGGAATTTGCCGAACCATGTTCTAACCATTTGGCACCAAAGGACCTCTTGTTACCATCTTGACAGACAGCTTGGAGCATCTGTTACAACAATGAATGGGTATGGATATTATACAAGCTATTTAAGGCCAGTTGTTCCTCTTCATATCAAACTATAGTGGAGTGGGCCCACTGGAATAAACTGCACACACTGCATTTAATCCTTCTAAGAGACGTGAAGCTGGTTTCTTTATCACACAGATGCTTACAGAGCAACATTCCTCCATGCACTTTATAGATCCCATTACATCCACCTTAACTGCTCTTAATTTCTGCCTTGCAATTACGCCAATTGACATGTAATCTTAAGTCTTACGATCCATGTCTAAGCCAATGTCAATTGCCTGTGACCCATGCAAAGGTCCATATAGCACCCCCACATTTGGGTTGAGCCTTCCAGATCTTATATCGTGAGATGTCATCCCCAGATGCCTATTCACATCATGAAAACTATTCTACTGAATGCACAATAAAACAAGCTTTGGTTCAAACCACGACACGACCCAGTTCATCCCATGGCAGCAGAGTCATCTTGTCTAAGACTATTATACCTCCCGCAGCCAAAGATTCCCATTTGACCTTCTGTACAAATGTTTGTTTTGTTTTAGATTTGGAATACAATGTTTTATTCCATGAATATATACAAGAAATTGCATAATAGCATAATATACTTAAAATGTTTATAAAGTGCTAAATCAAAGGCCTTTTAAGGTACTATTTTTCTGACCAAAATCAATATGACCCATTGATTAAGTGATGGTATAGTGGGATATTATGTATGCACATAATAATACATTAATAATAATGCACCTAAACCTTTTTGCTGTTGTTATTTTGGAAACTCTGAGAAAAGAGCAGAGCCCTTTACACAAGTTTTCAAGAGTTGATCTGTGTTTGGAGGTAACAAACAGAGGCGCTTAGAGCAGCCACCAGCCTGATCATTTTTGAAGGATGAAACTGTCAATTGGTCTGGTTCAGGATTCAATACATCATTCAGAGAGCAGCCATCTGTCCCACATTGCTGTCAAGTATAGATCTTGCCTGCAGTACAACAAAATCACAGCTACAAAACTGGTAGACAGGTACAGGTAGGTGGATGCTGATATCTGATTCCCATGCCAAAAAAAGATTCATTGTTGCTGGAGGTTTTTTTGTTGGCTGATTCATTCATACAAAATGTCTGTGTTTGGTCTGCGAGTGAGGACGTGGAAGAAATGACACACTCATCTAATAACAGCAAACCAATATATCAATCAAACACTAATTAATACAAATATGCAAATGTTCCTTTTTATGTACTGTCAGATATCAGCAGTTCAATAAAACTATGGAAATCAATATAAAAACTGTGATGAGTCTAAAAGTGAACATGAAAATATTGATTCTGAATCTGCAATTAGAAAAAAATATATATTTTCTACCTATTCACATTGTAGCACACTAAGGACTGTGCTGTCTCATATTATATGAAGCACTATATAATACTGTAGAATGATTGGAAAAAGTCTGCCAAATAGAAACAGACATGAGTATCCCTCTATTTTACCAGCTAGCAATTACCAATGCTGTACAGTAATTACCAAAGAAAATATTAGGATGACAAGATGGTACACAAACACAACATTGTGTACACACACACACACACACACACACACAAATGAAAGCCTTTCTCAAGTGGTTGTTGCCATTAGAAAATGGTAATTTTCTTAATGGCAGAGGCACTTAGGGTCTCGGTAGTTAGAAATGTAGTTTTTCATCATCAAATAGGATGACTTGGAGACTTTCATTTAAAACATGCTCTCTCTTTAGGTTTCTATTTCTCTTCTTCTCTTAGACTCAAACACGCACACACACACAAACACACATCTGGTTCAAAAGGCTTTGAAGCTCAGTTTCAGTGTTAGTGGATAAGCAAAATGAGCCTGATGACCATACAGATATAGTGAAGGCACGTATTGACTTGGGTCTCTTTACCTTCTTTGTCTCCTCTGCAAACACATTGAGTCTGCAGCATCAGATTAGATGAATGTGGTCTGGATCAAAAATGTGTTTGTGTGTGTGTGTGTGTGTGTGTGTGTGTATGTCGTTTGAGTGGATTTACACAGAGCAGGTCAAAGCCAACCCTCACGAATCTTGTTCCTCATGCTCTAAAAAAGGATGTTTAGAAGTGTCATCAAAGGTCTGTGTGTATGTGTAGAGGAAGAGTTAAAGCAAGCAAGCTAGCTAGCTGGTGTATTTTTCAACAGTGATATGTAATGGTTTTGGAAGGCACAGATGACTAATGTCAGATTATGAAGGCTTCTATGTATTGTTCTAAAGGGCATGTACAAATTACTTATTTTGTTGTTTAATTTGGAGAACTTGTTCTGTAATGTATGTAGGTTTCACCAAAATAATATTTAAGGATTGACTGGGGAAATAAACTCTCATCTAATCCCAGTTGTCCCATAGCTCTGAGATTCCAATCAAATTTTTGATTAACAAAGGCGAAAACTCAACTCCTTCCTCTTGCATGATTAAAATGTTAAATATTAAACCTCAAAACACACACTCATAAAACATTGCCACACATGTCACAATTATTGTACAGCAGCTTTTTTTTTTTTTTACCTGTAGATGGCAGACATGAGCATGTCTTCATCTGCAGTTCTAAACTTCTGCTGCCGTTTCTTTGCCTGTTGACAGGTGGCACAGGTTGGTCAAGATGCCTCAGTCATGTAACTCATATAGTACCTGTAGTACAGCAATACATGCAGTACTTCTTGAGAATGTGCACACAGAGATACATGTTTGTTTGCTTATTAGAAATAGTGTCAAAAGTGTCAAGGAGACGTGACTCATTCATATTCATAAAAAAAGGGAAAAAATGTACATAGAAAGAGACAAAGAAAAAGACACAAAAAGGAAAGACCTTTAGCTTTATGTATGTAGAATAATGAAGATCAAATCCCTGGCATTTTTACACAACAAGGCCAACTGAGGTCTAGTACAGCCAAGTAAAAGCATTTCAAACGTGAGCTCAAAATATATTTATTTCACACTACATTGTAACTGACAACTTACTGCTCTTAGTTTAGCCTTTAACAAGAAGGTGAAAAATACCTGTACAAACAGCAAAGGCATATTAACAATGACAGCTACAGGGATTGGTTTTATAAAGAACAACAAACCAAGCAACTATCAGAGAGCAAAAAAAAAAATCTTCTTTGTTTAGTGTAATTGTGGATTAAATGCCTTGCTAAAAGGTGCTGCACAAGATGTGTTACTTATTTACTTTTTTTGCACAGTTTTAACCAATTGGGCATTGGGAAAATTAACTAGGCTGCTTCTCTAAAGTCTAAAGGTAACATAAAATAGTTAAACTATGTCAGCATACACAGGCTATATTATAAAAAAGACTTTTATTAAAAAATGAATACGCTCATTATGATGCTCTCTTCCTGACTTCTTGGACTTTGCATAATGTGCAGTTATGATACGTTAAGAGCAGTGTTGTAATTCAATGAAAAAACATTCATTACCACAGTATGGAGCTCAGCTGAATGCTATTAAATGGGTCAAAGATGTTGCAAAAATAAATAGTAAATGAGGGAAATAAATTTTATCTTTTCTACACAAAACTCTGACCTTTCCACTGTTAATTGTGCTAAATAATGATACGTTTGAATATGCCTTAAAGTGATGACATGTGGTCCTCATTAAGTCTTACATTGACAGTAGAATTCATTATCATTAGCCATGTACATATGCATGCACTGACTGCTTAATTAGCTGATAGAGATAACATGGTATTCTAGGTGCTCACAGCGTTGTGCCAAGTTATTGTCTATGATTGTGTGTGTCTGTGGGCATGTGTATATGTTTCATCAGTTCTAATGAAGACAGTAGAAATGGAAATGAGGCAACAGGCATATTTAGGGTCTTACAGTGTTATTAAACAGAGTTTCTTTATAGTCGAAACTCATCTGTCCCCTTTGACTTTTAGTTCGAGACATCAAAAGGATAAACAATTAATTTAAAGTGCGATGCTTTTGGTAAATTAGCAATGACTTTGTTTTAACACATTTATTATTGTGTGCTGATTCTAGGGAATAGAATATCCCAATAATGTTTTTTGTTTGTATTCAGTCATCCATATTATAATGATTATCTGATTATGTCAAACACAATCTTCCCACTAGGCTAAGCCACATCAATCATTTCACTGCTGTCATAAACCGCAGTACATTTAGTTTTTCATACTTTTCCACACTTTGAACTGCCAATATATACATACTTTGCATACAATTTTGCACATGGCAACTATAATATGAAACATTTATATATATATATATAGTACATAGCAAAGCCTTAAGGCCTTTACACAATGTAGGTTCGTTCTCACATCAGACAGGTTGATCATCTTAATCTTCCTTTTTACAAACAGAAATATGGACAGTAGTCCTCATAGATATTGTGGTGTACTGATCTGGAGTTCCAAAGTAACCGTTAAGAAGAGCTCGCTGTCATTTGAACACTTTAAAAGAAAATTGTCATCACATTTAGTTCATGATTATGTCTATTTCTTTCTTTTCTTTACTTTATATGTTTATTTTTGAGTATTGTCTGCAGCTTTGGTGAGATCCTGTTTACTTTGTTTCTTATTGTCATGTCTCTTCTTTGTATTTTGTTAAATCATGTTGTATTTCTTAGTTTAGTTTATATTTTTTCTTTTGTTCTCTTTGTTCTTTCCTTAACTCGAGGGCATGTCTGTTGTATTAGGCTGTGGCTTCTTGACTTCTCCTGTCACATCTGTTTTATTTCTATTATTGGGTTTCATGCTGTAGTGTATGTGTGCAAATACAAAAACAACTAAGCTGTAAAATGCCAATGTGATGTAGATTGGAAGTTCCACCACCACAAATACCTGGGATTCATAGCACCAGTGAACCCAGATGGCTGTGTTGTCATGGAACAGTGATGGGTCGTGAGGCTCTTTTGCCATGGAGACCACATTTCCACATTACATTTCCATGGAGCCCTTTCTTGCCTCAGTTGTGAGAAGTACCTCTGTCAATGCTGTCAGCCAGGGGATGTCCCAGCTGAGTAACATCAATGGTCTGTTATGGTCGGGTGTTGTGTGGCCAACCTTACAAAGGCTCTGCAGCATTGTGTCTCAGTCTTCATTAGCCATATTGGTGGCTTGCTGGAACATAAATAAATATTACGAGTTGAATCTACCTGTTGGCTCCTAGCAGCTCTCTTTATTGTCCAGCTAGCTGTGCTGCCAGTGTCGGCTGGCCATAACCCAGGTGGCAGAACTACCAGCGCCATCCTGAGCTTATAAAATGTGAGGTTATTCATAATGTCGTGCTGGGAAGTTTTTCTGAATTGAACTCAAACAGCAAACTGAGCTGTAGTGACACTGCCAGGCATGCAGAGAGAAGAAAGCAAAAAGTAGCTCAGCCAAAATCACCCATTAATACCCGAATACATGAGTGGGCAGTACAGCTGGAACGACTCACAGAGCATTATAAATATATTAAACATTTCAATCATCAGCAGTAATCATAAATATTACAAATTTAAATAAGTCTGGAAATTGGCAAAGTTCTTTTTCAATGCCAACATTATTCATATGATCCATTGCTGTTTTTTGTTGTGAATCAACAATCTTTAATCTGATTGTTTTTCTGTGGGGATGAGCAAAGTTACTTTAACTTAATAGAATAATAGGAAATAGAATTTTAGAAAACACTAGAGTAAAGTAATATCACAGCAGTTATATTTTCACACATTGTGAATCTTAAAAGTACGCAAGTTAAACTTTCCTAATAAGCCTAAAATATTTGCTAAAAAATGTAAATGTGGTAAAACATTGTATTTACATAGACAGTAGTGACTGGCTCTCTCTTTTCATGCCACTGTAATATCCTCCACCTTTTCCTGTGAAACTGTCACTGTGTCCACATGCATAATGATTAGTTTCAGCCATGCATGAAACTACATTGAGCTGAATTGGGACAGTGGTCACGCTTGTCAGTGGTAGACAAAGGATGGGTCCCATTAAAGAGATGAACTTTCCCACACAGAGACACACACATGCTCACTCAGTCATGTAGTCAAATACAGCAATGGAAAAGTAGAGACACAAGAAAGCTACACTGCATGGAAGGCGATGGCCAAAATCTGCCAGGTCAGAAAAATGTCACTTCCTATTTTTAGAAAAGGTTCTATTTTCTTTAGTATGAGGCCATTTGTTTTGACCCTTCTGTCTGTACACACAATACAATCCTGATGTAACCATGCCGACAATCTCTATCATGTAAATACATGTAGGCTACATACATACAATACATACGCTTTTTCACTATTACAAATCATAATTTGACTTTGACTCACAGTAGGAGCCGTAACACTGGACCAACTAAATGGCACAATTACATCTGTGTTTTGCATGCGGTGGGATGTCAAAGTGTTTGCCAATTAAAAGAACCTGTTACCAACTTCAAATAAACATGCTTGAAAATGATATAAACATATAATATAACAGATTATCAACCTCATTACTTTCTGTACGCACAGCCAAGGCCAAAGCTCTGGCAGCTGGTGCCTAGCAAGATAGAACAACCAAACATAATTTTTGAGTGAGAGAAGTATGACTCTTCGGCGTTACATTACATACAGCTTCCAGTAAAGCAAGACTCCCACTCTGAGTCCAACAACAGCTGTTCTCAGCTAGCTTCCCTCTCATGCCCACTCGTGGCTTTTATACATCATCAAACCCGCTACAGACCGCACACTGTGATTGCAACGGAAGCAATGCAACCTCAATTCAGTGTCTACAAACTGTGACAAAGTATAGCTCAGTTGTAGCCATATTGGTAGTGATATGTGTTTTCTGCTGGTTTCTTGTTGTTTATATGGACAAAAACACATCCAACAAACACTCGGCGCTGTGTGTCAACTACCATGATGCAACAAGTGCAGCAGACCTGAAGTTTTTACACTTCTTTCTCAACATACTGTATTTTTATGCAACAGTTATTATGCTTGCTCTTGCTTGTTGTTACAAAATGCCCTCTCTGTTCTTCGGTAATTAGGTTGCTAGTACCCACGCTCACTTTCACAAATGACAATCTATGACTGAAGGCACATTTTAAGAGGATGCCAAAAAAAATCGTATCTATTAGTTTGTTTTCGCGCACAGTAAATGTTAATGTGAATGATGGATCAATTTGTGTGATTAAAATAACAAACATTTTAGAAGTTCAATAATATAAAAGAAGATTATTTTATGATAAGTATCGTAACTCCCATGAGGAGTGGGTGTCTGGGAAAATTATACATTGTTTTCTGATCCGATACAACAAGCTACCCAACATATTATTCCCAGAGGTGTGTTTTGCTCCCACATACCCCCTCCTCCTACAAGCTTAATTCTCATTTACATTAGAAAACATATCTTGTAAATGAACAAGCAGAAGGTTGCAATCAAAGACGTTATGTAGCATCTGTCCCCTAAGCTCCTAAAGCAGAAATGATTGGAGTTCTGGCCAATGTGCCAAGTGTTTTCTTCCAGACTGCTTCCCATTTGAAGTTGTAAGTTTGTAAATGATGACAGGTGTTATGTTGATACTCTTTTATACTGTGTTCAAACTTGTTTTAAATGGCAGCTGGTGAATTGTGGGGGAACTATGCAGTGTTTTGACAATGAAAGCAACTGGCTTTGTATCACAGAAGAGTTTGGTTATATTTTACCAAAAGCAGTAGGATAGCAAAGTCACATGTGTACTCGATTGTGTGTGAGTGTGTGTGTGCAAGAGAAAGAGAGAGAGAGAGAGAGAGAGAGAGAGAGAGAGAGAGAGAGAGAGAGAGAGAGAAAGTGAGCAGGAGATCAGCTGAGTGGGAGAAAGTGAAGAAAAGAAAAATAAGTACTGCAGCTTGAGATGAAAAGAGTGTTAGTCAAAGAAGAGAGATGGTGAATGTTTGTTTAAGAGATCGATAAAGTATAAAATCAGACCTTTCGATCTCCTCTTGCATACAATTACAGATGAGGATAAATCAGGTCAGTAATACATTTAAGCTGCAATATCTGACAAAATGAACAAGAAATAATAATTATATAATAAATGTACTTAGTTACTGACCTATTGTATATACATGAGCCTGTGCTCATGTCTTGTGCCATGGGGATATACACTGTATAAATCCTAGACAGACAGTACATCTAATTTAATTGGTACAATGTCTTTGTGGGCAGGCACTAAAAATAGTTCCATATGTCACTTCAATTCCAACTGCCACACAGGCAGTTAAGCTGGACTGAC
This sequence comes from Nannoperca obscura, assembly GCA_036024295.1. Lineage (NCBI taxonomy): Eukaryota > Metazoa > Chordata > Actinopteri > Centrarchiformes > Percichthyidae > Nannoperca > Nannoperca obscura. The sequence goes on from JAVQJL010004780.1 coordinate 28,923, forward strand.
GTTGGTAGCCGTTGCTTTGTACCATGCATGATTTTAGCACTTTTTATGACTCTGCTTCTCCGTGTCACGATTCAAATAGTAACATACAAAGTATTGAGGTATCTGCTACCTGTTACTGTGAGTTTTCACAGTCTGATTATTTGCCGTCACTGCGACTGGAGCAGAAGAGAGACACATAACCTGGAAGTAAACCTGGAAGCTAGAAACCTTTTTGGTATATGTGCCAGGTGAGCAATTCTCATTGGACTGAATAGGTGTCCAGTTCTTATAATACACCCATGATATAATATGAGACAAACACAACACTGAGCTGAGCTGCCGATGACTCAGACTCTAGTGGGAATCAGCGCTAATGTTAGCAGGCTAAGCTTTCTAGCTTTCACTTTCCGAGTGGGATACAAACTGAACAGCACCATGGGTTTTCTTAAATGTTAAATGTTATAAAGCGACAACTTAAATTGCTAACAACAATGTTAGGCTTGTTGAAAAAAATGGGAAATAATGTCCTGTATCAACATTCCTGGGCTATAAAATGTTTGTTTCTGTGTATTTGTCGCTGTGTATCTTGTAAAGACTCGCCTGAAATGTTCATGTGTGTCCAGTATTGGCCCAGCTCCTCACACAGACCTTTCATAGTATGGCTTTGTAAAGCACAATTTGAGGGTGTGCGTGTATAGTGCTAGTCTAATAGAAGGTCTTTCAAAGACCCCACCCATATCAGACTTGAATGTTCCCCCAGTATCAGCCTAAAAAAGGTCCCAAACCCACCCTGTTAGAAAATATTTCCAAATGTGGATATTTTGCCTGAAGAATCTGGTTTAAAACTCCTTTTATTACCTTTTTTTTATTTACTGTTGACAGCTTGCCTAGTTTTAATACATGTCCCCAGAGTGATTCCATGTATATTGTATGATGCAGTCACACAGTCTGCTACTTGGCCTAAAGTGGGAAGAGTGGGAAAAATGACTCACTATTCTTTTATCATCTTTACCCGTTTATTTCTGTTCAGGATCTCTAACAGGGACTGGAGCCAAACCCAGCAAGAATTGGATAGAAGATTGCACAGAAGGCAGGAAAACATGCTGGACGGCAGTGCTTGAATTGGGCCAGCACTCACCAATACAGAGTAGTTGTACTTGCCCACCTGTGTATTGTAATATTTCACGGTGTAACAGTCGACCAAACCAGGGCTAAAACACAATAATGGACCAAATATTGCAAGTTCACACAAATATTTAGACTTCATATCCTAGAAGTATGATTTCTGCATGATAAAATTCATGTTTTTACTACATGGCCTTGAACTACACTTCTGAAAGCCATTACTGTCTGAACTAGAACGGTTTGTCTAGTTGGGGGGAGGGACTAATACTCACCAAAGGTTTTGGAATTGGGGGGCGTATTCTTATGTAATATTTTGTATCCTTGTTCATTATGTTTTAGGGCATCTTGGGAACAATAATAAACAAAATTAAGGTGCACTTTAAGGATGAAATTATTGCTGCATCTCAAAGTGGAAACTTGTTATCTGCAGATGAGTCAGGTTGGAGGATTTGACTTAAACCTGGTAATTTCTGCCTGTTAAAAAGGGAGTTTCTCCTGGCCACTGTTGCCTAATGCTTGCTCATGGTGGGAATTGTTGGTTCTCTGTAAATAATAATATAAAGAGTACGATCAAACTCTGCTCTATATGAAAAGGGCCCTGAGATAACTTCTGTTATGATGTAGTCCTATATAAATAAAACTAAATTGAAGACATTTCTTTTCTAACCTCTTTTGGAGATGCAGAAAATTATTTTAAAAAAAATAGACCATCATAAATAGTGGTAATGAAATGCTCCAGCTCATCACTCAACATCAATAAAACAGCATGGCATGCATAATGAACATGACCATTTGATGAGTCACAATGTGGAATTATTCATAGACCTTATTTTTTAAAAATCCATTCAAATCAGTGCAGCTCCATATATTTACTTGTATTAACATACTGTACAGTGGCCACTATTAACACCAATGAAATTAAATGCCAGCGCAAAAAAAAAACAACAACAAAAAAAAACTCTGTATATTTTAAATGTGATGTGGCTATTTTATTCATTAACCTGCATTAATTATACATTTTAAGATTACATTTTGTATCGGCCCATTCTTCCATAGCACAAATTTGAGTTTAATTGAGATTTTTCTTTTGCTGTTGTATCATCTAGAAACCATCACAGGGCTCATTAGAGTTCACTGATTAGTGTCATTTTAGACATATTCATCTCTGATACAGCAAGTATTGATTGCTGTATTGAAGGGCTTTGAAACTGCATGCACATGTACAGCTGCATAAGAGCCCAGAGTCATTTGTTAGTCTTTCTGCCCTTTGTCATGACCCAGTATCATGTACCGTTTGATTGAGAGTATCTGGAAACAAACTGTCCTTTTAGCGTCATGGCCAATGATGGGATGAATAGTGTATGAATGCTTTTAATCACAGATTGATTGCTCTGCAGGGTTAGACTACATTAAGCATGCTTTAGGTTCATGATTCAGGTTTCAGTTGGTGTTGTGTCTTCCTGATTTCACGATACTGACCTGAGCTTTATTATTATTTTTTTTTTCATTTTTTTAGACCAACCAAATTTTAACTAATCATTTAGCGGATAAAATGTCAAAAAATAGTAAAAGCCGCTCCTCACAACTTTGCAGAGCCTGAGGTGACATTTTCAAATAGCTTTGTACTGTATAAATATTTATTGACTATAATGATAGAAAAGAGTGAAAAGCGGCAAACCCTCACATTTGAGAAGGTGGAAGTGAATGTTTGGCATTTTGACTATATCACTGTCAAATGTCTGGCAATGGAGTAGCAAATTATAAGTTTCAGCTCATCATTCAACATCAATCAAACAGCATGACATGCATAACGAACATGGTCCATTTGTTGAAAAATCTGAAATTATTCCTTGACCTTATTTTTTTTTTTTTTATCAATTCAAATCAGTGCTGCTCTATTTATTTACTTGTTTTCATATACTGTATACATCAGAAACTTGTTGCAGTGGCCAGTATTACCACAGATGAAATTAAACACCAGTGGGGGAAAAAAAGCAGTAATTTAAAAATGAATCCACATGCATCCATGGACATCCATTTTCATTAAAAAAGACACCTAGTGAGTGAACTTACCCTTCTTTTAAAATATCTTTTTCTTTTTTTTCAAGTCTGTCTGAAAACAAGGCTCAGATGCCCGTACGTACATTGAAAGAGTTCTTGGTCACTGTAATTGTAATTGATTCTCTTTTCACTGCTGGCCATGAAAAGATCCTATCCTAATGCAACTTGAGATACAGGACATAATCCACAGTAGTCCTTTTTCTGTGCAGAAATGCAGTCTAAAGTTCAGCCAAAGCTAATTTGGGGTTTTACCAGTCTGAGTTAGACAGATCAAGTGGATACCTTCCAGTCTTTTTGGTACAAAATTACCCTCTTTATGTTGCTCTCCATCCACCGAAGCTCAGCAAGGAAACATTGTTCAGAGAAACAATTTTTTTTTTACAAAAATTGTTTTTGTTGTAACCTGGAAAATAATCACATGATTTTTTTAAATTTAAATTGCTGAAGCGTCATATTCAGCTTCATGGAATCACACGATGAAGGGCTCTCTTCAGGTTGAATGATTACAGTGACCAAGAGCTCCATGTGAGCAGTTGTATTACCACTAGATCCAATGTAGTACTGAGATTCTATTAGCAGTAGAAACATGTTTCCACAGTCCAGAACCAAAGGATCAAACACTGGACATCAGTCTCATCTCATCACTGTCACACTTGTGCACAGCAGAGTCACATGTGCTCGGGCACGCACACACACACACACACTGCCCTCTGTGCTCACTTCCCCTCTCTTGACTGAATGCTTAGTCTAGCTGTCTCCATGGGGACTGTCTCCTAGCTACATACACACATACACACACAGACACACACACAAACACACTTGTCCAATCCCATTTCTCTCCTGGCTGATCAAAAGCAAAGCACTGTCAATCATGCACATGCCCCTCCAATCTGGACTTTGTCCTTGGTTGTAGAATGCAACCATCCTCTTTCTCGCTGTCTCTCTATTCCTTTTCGGTTCCCTCCATCCTTTCCTGCAGTCTCCGCTCCTGTCTGTCTCAGACTCCCCAGCCCTCTCATATCAAAGCCAGTGAGGACAGCTGTCGGGCTGTGGATCTAAACAGCGGGCAGCCGTCATGGCAGGAGGTGAATTAATCCACCCTGGCATTTTAAACCCCCAGGCCACTTCCAAACAGTTACAACTGTGTGGCTCCTCTGGATCTTCACCAGTGCACCAATGCACGCCAGGTACTGATGTGGACAATGACACAGTTGTCAAATGTCAAGTGATCTGTCATTGCACTGCAATTAATGATGAATTTAATTTTATTAATGTCATTTCCACTTGCTCACTGGCAGTTTTTGAAGGGTAACTACAAATTGTTGCTGGTTATTTTTATGCTTTAAAGGGAGATAAGAACTGTCACTGTGAGATATTTGTTTTACAGTTCTGTATGCTGGTTATATTGTGGCATTTGCTTTGTGGCTGGGACTTAGGAGACTTTTCAAGACATAGTTCTGGTGTATACAGCCAACTATGGGTCTTCTTACAGTTTTGTAACATTCATCTTTGAAAACTGAATTTTATAGGATGTAAAACTTAAACCATGGGTCATTAGATAATTACAGACAGAACAGTCCTGACACGAGTCCCACACAAACAGGACTTAATAATAAAAACGCCTTGTGACAGTGTTCTTGGCGTGGTGGCTGCAGAAAGATACAATTTTTTCTTCTGGTTGCAGCTCAGTGGCTGGGCAAACTATTATTTGGCTGGTCAGACAGATCCCTACAGTGTGTTTCGGGCCAGTCTTATCTACATGGAGTTGCAGAGAACCATTATTCAAAGTCAGGTTCCTGGACCAGCGCCTCCTAGGCATGTCGCTTAGCACTCTGTTGGCTGGTTGTCTGACGGAAGCATAGATTATAGAACAGATTGTATAGTCCAAATAGTGAGAAGTATGAAAAAATTGCTATTCATATTTAAAGAAATTTTGTTTTTATTTGTAAGGAAATATCAAAACGACCACATTAAACGAACTGAGCTAGTTCTGAGAACTGAGAGTGAAAAATGAAATCTTCCTATATCTAATTCAAAACATTTCTGCAACCTGCAATCAGATGATAATGTAATTATCTATTTTATTTTAACATGTGATAACTTAAAAGTTTTGTGTTGGCCCGGTGTTCCTCCAAGCAGCTTACGTTTTATTCCTCAGTGAGAATGTATGGTCCATCGTGACTGGGAGGTCATTTGTCATCTGGTGGACAAACACGGAAGTGTGTTTTGTATCTGATACCGGTGAGTTTTCCTGCCACTTTGGACCAAGTTATCGGACTCATGTGATCTTAACTTTGCTGAGGTTATCTTGGTCGACTTCAGAGGCAGTGTGGATAGACACATCAATGAGGATTTGCAGGCAAAAATCTATATGAGAAAGAGAAGCAGAGTGAAGGCAAAGACAGATAAACCTCCTCAAGTGTGGCTGCAGGTTCACGGAGAACCACGTCATCAGCACTGTCTGTGTTAGCCAATACGTTTTTGTGGCTGAAGCTTGAACGGATCTTAGAGAGTTTAACCTTAAAATCATCATATTAAAACTGAAAATGACAGCTTAGTCTTAGATTAGGTCTTTTTGTTTCATGTAATCTTTTGTAGCTCTGCCATGCATCAAGAACTTAATGTGCATATGGCTCGTTGCTGTTTTGGCACAGGCAAACAAGTGTGACTTTTCCTGGCTGAAATTGTTCAGCGGATAGAGAGCCCTATGGCTTTCTGGCTGCAAACGGCAATTGTGAAAGGCCAGCTGGCTTTCTCCAAGTCTGGACATGAACTGACAGGAGAAATATGGTCTTGGGGACTGCCAGAGGAGAAAGGGGTTCTAAGAGAAATATATATTGGCCAGGTTTGGCCAACAACACTCAACCATTCATGCCTTAAAATCTGGGGAAGGGTGAGTTCACCCAGATCCCGTTGGACGGAGTTTCACACAACAGAAGCCCAAAATAAGATATTCTGATGATACAAGTGCCCAGTTTCTACATTTTATATCATAATGAAGCAGGCTTGAAGCTACTTTTTTATTTGCTGGTAGAAGTGCTAAATCACAACACATCAGGTGCAAAGACGAAACACAAACTGCAACTACATTAAAAGCAACAAAAGCAACACATTTCTAGCCTGGCCATTTTCCTTAGGCTTGCCCTCTGAGGAAGGAAACATCATTAAAACATATTTTACACCTCCTTACCAAGCAAAAGTAACCTGACTATTGACCCATGCTGTCTATTTCTGCATAGGATTTGTCATATTTCACATTTAATTGCCCTTAAAAACAGGTTAACAGTTATTGACGCATTCAATAACTGAAAGAAATAACAGTTCATAACTAAATACAGTGACTGCAATATTTATTTAGTGTATTTCTCTAAGAGCCAACCTGTTGACACAGTGCACCACTCTTAGTCCTTTCTTTGATTGATATATACACACACAGCCACGTTCGCTCATGCTCAGGAAGTTCAAACACACACAGGGTCCTTATTACATAAAGAGAAATATAATTTAGTTGAGGACATTTTGTTCTGCCACACTGCAGGTGAACAGGCAGCTATTAAAACACATTTTGCAGCAATGTCCACTTTCCCCAAATGTAACTTCCATGAGTGACTGTACTCGTGTTAAATTAAGGGCACCTAAGGATGATGAATTGGTTAGGCTTGGATTAAAAAATAATGCTCCATCGCTGTGCTAATCATTTGTGATGCAAAAGTGGTTCTGACAAATGCGGTTGCCCAACATGTCAACCAGCTGATATAGTCCACTTAGCAACATTTTTGACTCATTTTAAATATATGACTCTTCTTGTAGCCCTGGTTCCTCTCTGCCTTTATCTGTGCTCGAGGTGCACAGCAGACGGTCTGCAACACTGCACACAGTATGGTAATATGCACCATTGGTTTCCTAAAGAGACGTAGATGCTGTCTGCAATCAAGTGGGGTGAAAATGTCCAACGCCCGGAGGCTTTAAAAGGTACTGTATGTAACTTTTCGGAATGTTTTGCATGTATTAATCACTTTATATTGCCTGTGTGTAAACAGACTGTAACCTAACTTAATAAATGACCTTTCACGACTTTCTCGGTTATCTATAGCAGCCTATGTACTGATTTCTATGGAAAAAACTAGGGACGTTTTTGTTCGCCAAAATCCAAGGGTTGTGATGTTATGTGAACTCTCAAGTGCCTGACTTCTCTGCAGCTACAGGTCAGATTTAAATTCCCCAACAGCCGCAATAAAGGCAAAAGAAGAAGCTCCTGACAGTATCTATTAGCTGAGAAATGGATTGTTTTGTCCTCAAACGACCAGATAAACTAAGATTACTGCAAAGCGTGTGAAATATATTGTGATTTTGAACTAAAGCAATAGAAATCGCAGCTTAATCAAATCTTTTTAAAGTGACTTAGAATCAAAGTTGTTACACTGCCATTACATTGAATCATTACACATTTATCTGAATTATATAATTAATGAAGATGAATATATAATTCATAGGAATTATATACTGTATGGCGTCTTTTATATGTGTTTTTAAGAAAGTTCTATAGCTTTATCTTTTTCGCCTTTATGTGTCTATAGAATTAAGACAAAGAAGAGTTTTACAATTGTGTTAATGAATCCTTTATGAATATGGACACGCTGTGATTTTTCAGGTCAGTTCCTAAGCGGATGTGAAGCTTGTTGAAAGACAGAAGAACCATACTAAGCTTTACTCCTCTGCTCTTCAGATCTTCAGTCATCTCAGTTGCTGCCAAGATGTGTTGTGTTTACAGCCAACTAGCGTCATCGTACAGTATATATACAAACACACACACACACACACACACTATCATTTCTCTGCCATAGTTTTCATAATTCATTTTCCATCCTTGTTTTGCTGACAACCCGAGAGCTTGTCAACCGAAATGATTTATTGATGGGAGGTTTGTGGGAATAGTTCACCTGTTGTGACCTCAATACTAACTGGCACTGGAAGTTATGCAAATTAAACGGTCTATACAGTGCACTGTAAAGGCGAGGGAATATGAAAATCAATATTTAAATATCAATCACACTGTGTCTACACTTGGCAGTGAATGGACTTTCATTTACATCCAATCTCGTGCACAGTGTTCAGAGCTCTGTATTTCTGTATATACATTGCAATCAATGCATGTTTCACTCATTACAATACTGTACATGGCCCTTTGATGTAGACTGACATTCTCGCAATGAAATTTGCAGAGCAACGATCAAATGGTGCCACTTCAAAAATCTCTTTTTGTAAAACACACAAATGCTTTGGTGATCAACATCCTTCAACAGGCCGCGTTTTATTGTACAATAATTCAGACTCATTGCCATGGATAAGAGGGTTTTACATAATGCCGCTTGCTATTCATTCCAAGAACAAAGTGGAGCCCCTCCTCGTGTCTCACTCCCAAATCTACGGGTGAGCTCGTGATTAATGTGTAATTGACTTGATGAATGGGCTTCCCATTCTGTGAATCCATCAAAATACTGCTTGATTAAGCGTCCTCTGCGCCTCTGATTAAAAACCAGCAAGATCAGCTTCATTTAAACACAAGCACGGACCCATCATGTTTCAAAATCTGGTCACGCCCACTGATTATCTCCTTGCAATGTGGGGTAATCAATGCTCAGAGAGGCTCGGTATCAGGGGTGACATAGTTGTGGTTGTAAGGGAGGCTTTGCAGGCAGCGCGGCGGAGAATCAGCCCAGTTTCAGCAATCAGTCATGCCAACAGAAGCAGAATGGGATGGATAGGGGGCGGAGAGGGAGATGGATCGCGGAGGGTACGAGTTTGAGAGGTGAGAATGAGATGGAATGGGATTCAGACGGGAACGGAAAGACGGATCCAGAAAGTAAGACAGTGTGGTGAAGAAAGTTTGATATGAAAAGCAGGGAGGGAGAGGAGAGGAGGAGGGGGAGGTGCTGACAGAAGGGATGATAAGCAGGCACATGGAGATATGTGTCCCCTCATCACCTCTTCTTTCCGTGGGAATCTATACCTCTCGCTCCATCTCTGTTCAAAGTGATCAAGTGTAATTACAAAATGATGATGACCAGGATCTGACCCTCACAGCTACCCAGGAAAAAAACATGTCAGCCTTAACAATATAGCACCTATATCTGGCTACTATATGACATTTTACATCTACTAGTAGAATTATATATTTCAATATATATCATTTTATATTTTAATGAGCAACTGCAACAAATGCTGTGCTGTGTACTTATCATGTGATGCCAAGACAGCAATGCCATACCCATAAGTATTATAAATAACAACCTTCAGGGATGTTATTTTTATATGTGATTATATTACAACAGTATAATGGGAATATGTTCCATTATGTGCCATTACTATAATGTTAGGCTACCGGCCCTTTGTGGAGATAACAACCCTGCACCTAGCAGTTTAAAAATGGATTTTGAGATTGAGATTTGAGTTTTTGGAACTAATGGTACTTATCACTGTTTGCATTTATTTTTTTATTTTTTTATCCTCTCCCATACCATCGATATTTGGGGGGGGGGGGGGGATTGCTGCATCATAATCATAGATCAATAATAAAAAAAATTCCAGGGGGTGATCACATTGGAAAAATGCACAGGAAGTGCTACAAGAGTACCGGATAGATTTGTAGAACTTTGCAGCCTGTATGTGTTGTTGTCCATGATGTTCTGTGGACAATGGGTGCACTCCAAAAGCTGACTGGCACAGTTCCGGTTTCCACCCGGGTGGGGATGGTTTCCACTCCATTTCTATTCTGGACACAAATAGGCACATAGCACTTTTGCTGACTTGAATCCATGTCTCTGTGCGGCAAACCATACACAACAGTCTAATAAACACATATTTAACACTTTTATTGGCTGAAAAAAAGTAGGTATATCAGAGCATCTTCACCACCTGTTGCTGTTTTATTATCAGCTGATAAACATGTGTTGTAATGTAATAACTACAGTTTAATGTGTCACCTGCACTCCATTTAGCCCTGGAGTAGAGAACAGGTGCACTGACGCAGTGCCCTTACTCCGGTGCATACTGTTTGCATGAAGCTCATTGAACACACTGTACACAGGAGGTAGCCATCAGTTTTCAATTTCAGTTCTTTAAAAGTCATAAAATTGCAAGTCCAAGTCATCTTGGAGGGTTGGGCAATACCATAATATATACAATAAGACTATATAAATAGCCATTGTCAGACATTTTGTCACAGTGTTAATACCATGGTAACTTAACCTTTGACCTCTCTGGGTGTGTAAGGCATTGTGGGCAATGTTGTAAATCAATGAATGGGACTTTTGTTGGCATTGTTGAATTTTTATATGATTTACTTTTACTTTTTTATATGAAGTACTTTGTTACATGTCAATAGCATGTTATGAAATGATGAATACCATAATATAGGATTCTAACCACATTACATAACCCTATGTTTTGAATTAGTATGGAAAGTCATGAAAATTTCAGTATCTAAGTAATCAAATCTTTGATTAGGAAAATATCCTTATCCTTGTAACCCAAACAGTGGTAATAATGACCTCCATCTACATGCAGCTCATGTCTTTTTCACAATACACTGAGCCTATCCCAGATTTTCTATATTTCATTCCCTTTGTGGTCCACTCACCCAGTTTAGCTTCCAGAGCTTGGGAGATAATGAGACTCTGGCCTGTCTACGAGAGCATTCATTAACACTCAGATGTGTATTAGCAGCAGAAAAGTCTTTCCCTCCTCTCTTCTCGCCTCCCATTCAGTTAGAGGTCTGGTTTTATCTGTAGCCATTAGTCAAGCTGCTGTTTTCTCATCTCAAATTGTTGATCTCCCTGTTCTCATCAACTGTTCGACCTTTAGTCTGACGAACTCTCCTACTTTCTTTCACCTTTTCTCTCCCCTTTCATGCAAGCTCAGTCTGTCTTCATGCCTGTCTTTTTTACTTATTTCTCTCTCTGCGTACCCCAACTCTTTTACCCTCCCCTCCCTGCCACCCACTATCTCTCCCTCCTACCTGCACTAAACATCAAACAGAATTTATTTCCCTTGGAGAGCAAGAATAGCCCCTGTGAGCTGCTCTTGATCTCTGTCCGAGCATCTCAGTTTGAAAGCTTACAAATGAGCCTGTACCCCTTGTAAACAGGACACACACACAGACACACAAATGCACACACAGATTCCCTAAGCAACCACAAGTGTAGTGATGCTCTAACCTCTGTCACGAATTAAGACCTCTGCTGGCCTTTCCTCTTTCAGAGACTTTGACATATTGTGCTGCCCTGCACACTGATGCCTGTCTGACCTCACAACCTGTGGTGTCACCTTTGACCCCTAATGGTGAAAGAATGAGTAGTGAAGAGGGGAGTCGATAAAACGCCCACAAATTACAGAGAACATGCACTCCAACATTACACTCACATAAAACACATCACATGTAGTAAAGTGTGCACCATACTGTACACACACATACACACTTAACCACCACAGCACACACAGGTATCGGTTCAAGAGAGCATTTACACCCTTCACTCCTCCTCTACAATGTAACCCTCTAATTGAATCCTCTGACATGCGTTTCCTGCCACACAGCACCGCAGCATTAGTATCACTGGAGTTGTAGTGTAGCTGTGACATCGGCCCACTGCGCCTCCTGATTCACAAAGATGCCTGAACAGCTCCCAATGCGCTTCTGCAGTTTTGCAATGGATGAAAAATTCATAGGGAACACTGGCAAAATTCTAGATTGATCCCATAAATATTTATCTGTCCGTTATCTATTGTGTTTGGCATGGAGCAGGAAAGAAGACATGGGGAAAAGAGGTCACAACCCCAAATAATGCAACTTCTTCTAGGTGAGCGACCAAAACAGTATATGAGCTGTCCACACACAAAACAGAGGAAGTGTTAATAGTGATTGGTTTGTACAAGTGAAGAAATGTTATGGCTACAGTTATGGCTTTCTGGCTAACCTTTTGTAAATTGAAAATAGATTCAATTAGGTCACTTATTTAAGAACACTTTTATTTTTGGATGTCTGTCCAACTTAAGTGAAGTATTTGAGACATTAATTTAGCTGTTTGAGGGTGAACTACGGTAGATAAATAATAACGTCAGCATGCTATCATGCTCACAGTTGACAATGCTAACCTGCTGATGTTTAGCATGTTGACTGTTTTAGTTGGCTTGGGCTTAGACCTCTTCACTCTGGTCTACTAGCTACTGCCATACCACTCCAGGACCCTCCAGCCATATCCTGCCATCACCACCACATACGCAGCCGCTCCCCAGGGCCCCCCTGCCATCACCAGAGCGCACACAGCTCCCCAGGACCCCCTGCCATCACCACCACACACTCAGCTTTCCAGGACCCCCTGCCATCACTGCTGCTCTCCCACATGTCTCCTGTTCGCCTCCCCATGGCTCCCCTCCTGGAAAAAAATAAATGGCACCAAGGAAGAAGGCCACAGCCTTCTTCACACCACCCCTGCCTCCAGCTGTCGAAGCACTGGCCTCTGAGGAGGGCCGGTGCTCTCAGCCCCCCCTGCCTTGCCCAATCCGTCCCACACATCCCACCCCAGCAGCCCGCCTCTCTCCACCTCATCACACACAGCCCTTACTCCCTGGCCCCCCTGCTCCCAGACGGCCTGGATCCTCCACACCTCCAGCCCCCCTCCCCCCACTGTGGATTTAACCAGCTTCACACTGGTCATCTGCAGTTCTATGGTTCACGACGTCCGCCTTCACCCCTCACCCAGCCCCTCTAAGACCCTCTGCTTACCTGATGCCTGCATCCTGGATATTCAGCACAGACTCCCCACCATCTTAACCAACTATGCCAACATCAGCACCATAGTCGTCCACACTGGAACTAATGACATCAGAGCCAGAAAACCAGAGGTTTTAAAACAAGACTCTCAATCACTTCTCAATTAATACCCATAACCACCGACTACAGAGGACTCGAGAGGTGGTCCAGACTGTTTCGCCTACACACCTGGCTGAAAAACTACTGAAAAACAACACTCTATTGTGTTTGGCATGGAGCAGGAAAGAAGACATGGGGCAAAGAGGTCACAACCCCAGTGATGATACACTGGGATCCCCTACATCAACAACTTCAGCCTGTTCTGGGCAAGGCCCATCCTACGTGAAGCGTGACCTCCACCCAAACAGGAGGGGATCCCAGATGCTGCCTGAGAACGTGGACTCTCGCCTGAGGCAATGACACAATGGCACGGTAGGCCATCACCACCATCCTCTACTTCTGCACCCCACTCAGCTCTCCTAAATGGGACTGGTATGCCTTTTCTGTAACTAGTATAATTTCCTATCATAGACCCACTTCAGCATGCTCAATATCACACCACTCTGCTGCTAATCACAATGATCTAATTCAAATCCCCCTGCAACCTTTGTTATCATCTGCCCTTAATATTAATCTGGTAAAACTTTGGTCTTTTAAATATCAGATCCCTAAATAATACATCTTTTTATGTCATGATTTTATCACTTCCAATAATTTAGACTTTTTTATCATCACAGAGACATGGTTATCTCAGGGAGACTGTAGCCCTCTTATTGAAGCAACTCCCCCTGATTTTACACATGTCCATCAACCCCTGGGTTTTTGTCATTTACAAAATTAAATTTTAAATGCACTCCATTTTACATAGCAGTTTTACATAATTTGAACATCTTGGTTTTATGGTAAACTCCAAAGACCTCCTGAGGTGATAAGGCTCGCAGAATCAGCAACATCTTTTAAATCACTTAAAACCCCATTTTTATAGATTTGCTTTTATGTGATGTCTTTTTATTGTTTAAAATGTTTTTAATTATTTTTATTTTTTTATTATAAATGTTTTCTTTTGTTTTACTGTTTTGCTTTCTGTTGCTATATTGCTTTCTGGGTATGCTGCTTTTGCTTTGTCTGTCATAGCAGTTTGTAAACTCTGTTTTTAAAGGTGCTTTATCAAAAAAATTATCATTATTATTATTATGTTTACCATCCGAATGTGTGTTTTAGCACGTTAACACCTGGGATGGTGGTGGTGCTGATAGATGAAAAGGATCACCAAAGTGGTTAGGCTTCACTCTATGTGAACCATGGATATCTGTGCAAAATGTTATGGCAATCCATACAATAATTGGTTGAGATATTTCAGTCTGGAACAAATCAGTGAACGACCAACCGACTGACCAAGCAGACTCATATTATATATAAGCCACGGCATTAGCATGGCAAAAAGTATACAACATGTATATGTAGTATATTCAGTATAACAAACATTTTAAAGCTATAGAAAGTATCTCGACTCTTCCTACAACGTCCTGGTTCATCAGGTTGAGTAATCCGGTGTGAAGGACCCCGGTTAGGATGACCCAAAGCAGCAGGCCAAATGTTTGAAAAAAGAAATCATGTTAAAGCTCTGGGAGCATGACACAAAATATGTGGTCTGATGAAACACAAATTGACCTTCAGCCTGTGTTATGTCTCACAGAACCCCCGGCACAGCACAGCTCATCACTCATCCAACACCATTCTACTGTGATGCATGCAGGTGGAAGGAATCAGGCTGAGGTGGGGGGCTTTTTAGTGGCAGGGACATGTGAAGATACACTTACATTCATAAAGGGAAATACAAGACTTTAATTCAAACAAGATATTGTCTGTACCGCACCATAAGCATACAACAAAATAAACAGGGGGTGGCTTCAGAACAAGAATGTAAAGGTTCCAGTAAAGTTTTCCAGCCAAAAGCCCAGACTTGAATCTTGTTCGGAATCTGTGCAATGAATTAAAATAGCTGCTCAGATGCTTCTGAAATCTGCAAGGAATAATCAGGAAATATATGACAGAATGCAGATATGCTGGGCAGACTGTGATCCTCTTGCCATTTGTATGTTTTGGGATTTTGAGCAAGTCATTATAAGGCTGTTACGGCAGACTGATGACTTACGAATCTCAAGTTGGGTTGTACAAAATCACGCTCTACCATGAGACGACAGGGGTTTGTCAACCAGTAGGGAACTTGCTATATAGTTTACATTGAAGTACCTATTCCTGTAACATAGCTGGCGTTAGTACATTATCAAAGGCAATTTTGCAAATCAATGTGCAGGTCTGCTTTGTAGCACTATTAGATCTTATAGGTCAAAATGTCACATCGTCTAATACTCATTTCATGCAAAATGAATGACGATCCCATCAGCCTGAACTGTTTAGCGTGTTTAGGGCTAATTAGCAAAAATTAGCATGCTAACACACTAAGATGGGGCACATGGTGAGATTGTACCTGATAAACATCAGCATGTTAGCATTGTCATTGTGAGCTAACATTAGTGTTTAGCTCATAGAGCCGCTAGCACGGCTGTAGACTCCAAGTCTTGTTAGCACTCCCTTTTAGAAAATAACTAATAAGATTGCAGTCTCACCTCATTATCCAATGTCATTTCTTTGCACATGCACTTGCGTACATGTTGTGTGTTTCACAGCATCATACTGAGAAAAGAAAATAAATAATTACAGTTCAAAAACTTTAAGTTCAATTAGCAACAGTTACAAGGATTTTCCCCAACAACAACTGGTCGTATTTAGTAGATACAAGGAATCTGTTTGCATTCACCAACACACCAACCTATTGCATGGAGTTGATTTCAGGGCTTCATGCAGATAATGAATGGTGTTATTTACTGAAGGGAGGCCACTATGGAGCAGCAACGGAGAGGAGATGGCTCGGAGGCAGGCAGATGTGCGTGTGTGTGTGTGTGTGTGTTTAGCACAGTGGCCCTGAGCTAATCTAGCCCATCCTGCTCCCTCACACACACACGCACACTTACACACACAAAGTACTCCTCGACATAACACCTCCCGGGCACATCCAGTTGCACACACACACACAATCACACTCCTACGCAGCATCTGTCCTCTGCTGGCTGAAGCAGCCCATGACGTGCTGTAGTGATGAGCAGTTCCAACAGCGATTTGGCTAAAATGACAGCAGCAACAAAGCAAAGTATGTATGTTCGTGCATATCTGTGTGTGTGTGTGTGTGCACCCATGTTCATGTGCATTAAGTGTAC
This sequence comes from Nannoperca obscura, assembly GCA_036024295.1. NCBI lineage: Eukaryota > Metazoa > Chordata > Actinopteri > Centrarchiformes > Percichthyidae > Nannoperca > Nannoperca obscura. The sequence goes on from JAVQJL010004780.1 coordinate 45,174, forward strand.
ATGAGCTTGAAGTTTCTTGAGATGTGTGCATGTTCCAATGTGTGTGTGTATGACACACATATGGTTTTTGGACATGTTTTCATAATAAGTGTGTGTGTGTGTGTGTGTGTGTGTGTGTGTGTGTGTTGGCAGCCCTGTGTATGTATGTGTTAGGACTGTGTTTGCATTTGCCCATGTCTGTGTTTGTGTGTCTACAACTGGATCTACTCTATGTGTCGATATCTACATATGCATGTTACAGCAGTCATTCGTGTGTGTGTGTTTGTGTGTTCCAGTAGTATTTTGGCTTGGGGCTGACAGTAGTGAAGCAGCAGAACCCCTGAGTAGGTCTTGTCTAACAATACAGCAGGAATGGAGCACACAGAGCCGTACAGTACAGCAGTTTAGCTTTGTTTACAGCACAGTTCAAGCTGACAGATATCAGACTGCCAGCTTGTCCATGGTACAGCACCTTGTGTGAAGGAGACGGGGCAGGTTAGACCTGCATGCAGGTTGCTGTAAACATGTGCGGGTGTGTACAGGGGTTATTTAATAAAAAAAGATGTACAATGTTTGTATGCCGTTTATTTATTTTGAAGGAGTACACAATCTTTTTATTTGTTGAGATGATGTTATGTTATGCCCTTGAACCAGTGGCATCCATTTAAAGCATTATGTTTTTATGAAAATGTACTAAATGCTTTCAAGGACTTATTTTTAGCAACTGTGCAGTACAATGACATTGTTGACTAGATGTTTAGAATATTACAGAACAGTCTAGCTTGTATGTTTGCTTGGTTTTTTATACCAATTTTGTTATTTAATTAATACTAGCTGCTGCTATTAATGTTTAGTATTGAAATTAGTGGTATGACATTTTAGTTCTTTGTATTGTAAACAAATTTTCCCATTATTTTTGACTGTGTGAATACCTTAAAAGAAGATAACTGAGAAAATGTCAAAACTGCTATCTTTTGTAGTGTACAATATGCCTTAATCCTGAAAAACATATCAAATGGCCAAAATTGTTTAAAGGAACAGTTCAACATTTTCTCACTAAGATTTCTTGCCAGGTGCAGTCACTTTGTGGAGTCTATTCTTCACCGTGATGTTGTCAGGCATTCAGCAGAGACTCCAGGAAGTGACCAAGCCTGGCCAAGAAATAGCCTAGACAGGTGATTTTTCTTTTTTACACAAAAAGATATAATGCGATTTTATAAGCAAGTTTCTATGCTAAGCTACATAGCTTTATATTTAGCACACAGGCATGACAGTGTCATCAGTTGTTTCATCTACCAAAAATGAAGATTTGATGAAACTATTCATTTAAACTCCACTTCATCCTTTATTTAATATGTCCAGGTTTTTTCTTTACAGTGAAAAACCTCCTGTACCCTCCTGCCTGACTTTGTCCTTTACTTTCTTTTTAAAATAATTTGAGTGCAGTTATGGCATTATTACATTACTCATTTGAGAGCTGATTTGGGGTAAAAGGAAATTACCATTCTCACCTGCTCAATCCCTCATTTCTGGGAACCTAGAGGATTTCCTGCAACGGTGTCAAATAGATTCTACTCGTTGACCTTGTGATCTGTTTACAGTAAGTGTCGTGTCTGTAGCAGACGCTGACGTCAGACGGGCATAATAGCTGTTGTCTAACCCGGTCACAAATCAGAGGAAGTAATGAGTGATGAATGGTGTTTCTGACCAAGCACCCTGGATGTTAACAGCTCCCATGTATTAGCAGTGTGGACACATCTGGTATTTTTAGAAACCTCATATGCCTCCCTTCACTGGCAAGACCTGTCTGATTGCAGTAAAGCTGCCAATTTCCCTCTTTAAATTTTACTGTCCACATTATGCTTGTTAAGTTTTTACCTCTGTCTTACTCTTCTTCTGTTGTCGCTGTCTCTGTCCATTTGTGTCTGACTTTTTCTGTCATTGTCATTCCTCATGTCTTTGTCTCCTCTGTCATTTTTACTTGAAATCATCACCTACGCCGTCCCTCCCTCCTGTGTTTTTCAAATCTCCAGCCTTCCACCACTCGCCTACCCCTCCCTACCTGCTTTGCCTCCCAAAGTCATCCTAATTAGCGTTTAAAGCTCCTGCTTCCCACGGCGAGGTCGCCTGTGCCCGTAAGCCACCGCTGCCTTGTCTTTGCTGTGCCAGCTCTAATGAAAAAGTTCTATCTGCTGCCATTGGTGCTTGTGTGTGTGCGTAAGAGAGAGACCACTCGCACATCATTAACAGCATTACCTCAATTACACAGTCTGACAATGAGAACTAGCTGAGAGATGGGTAGTGAGTGAAAGGAGGGAGGGAGGGAGAGAGGGAGGAAAGGAGGGAGGAATTGACAGGGAGGTGAGGAGAAGGAGCGGGAGAGAGGTCTCACTCAGCAGAAATGAGGAAAACTCTGCAGCAAAAATTGTAACCATTTTATTCAACTGTCAGAAAAATGTAAAACAGCTTCTGTACACAAAACCAATTTCTCGACTGCACTGAATTCAATCCTCCATTTCTGTTTAAAAAACACATTCATTCATATTCAACATATATATGCGGGTTTGATTGAATCCATGTTGACACCTCACTATGACAGAGAGATAGCAGCGAATGGAAGTGGGTATTTCTGTGAGGGGCTCTGATGCAATCATACTAGCTAATATTTTTTTCTGTCATCCTCTATCTCTTTGCATGACAGTGCTTTGCCCTGCCTCCGCAACAAAGGTAACTAGATTTGACTCTTGTCATGATTTTCCGCCCTTCGTTCCTCCTCCATGGCTGCTTTCTTTAAAAAAAAAAGAAAAAACTACTGATGCCCGTCTTTTATTTATCACTGAATTTCCTCTGGGAACAAGAAAGAAAACAACAAAGGTCGGATGAAAAAGGAGCGAAAAGGGGACATGATGGAGGTGGAGAAGACGCTGGCGGAGGAAGGAATGGTTCAAATCAATATCATGAATCTACAGGGATTTGAAATGGTGCCCAGGGACAGTTTAGGAGCAGCATATCCGCTGCCGATTGTGTGTCTCACCCAAGGGGCAAGGCCAGTCAGAGCTGCTCGACCACAGCGCTCAACAAATCGATAGTCCTGCATTTTGTGTGTGTATATGTGTGTGTGGCTGTGTGTGCTACTATCTGCCCACAAGCCCAACATCCATTGCAAACAAGGAGGTTGTTATGGGAGCGGGGGGGGGGGGGGTAAATAAATGCTGCGATAAAGGTCCTGAGGCTGATGTAAAGTTTAGGTGCTGTTACTTGGTGGGCTGAGGGTAGGTGAGCTTTTTTGGGCCTTTTGCCTCCTTCCTGGAAAGCTGCTTGGTAATACAGTCCAGTCAAGTGAGTTCAATATTTCACAAATATCTGACGTGAGGCTCTAAGTTAAAATAAATTGGCATTGTAACTAAATCACTAATGTAGAGTTGGGTGATGTGATAACTAAAGTGTGCCGAATTGAAATCGCAAACACGTTATTTGAATGTGTCAGATACATATTGAATCAGCATTAAGGTAAATACTAAAGTATCAGATGGCACTGAATATTAAAGGACTCCAAAAACACATAAATGGAAGATCCCTGAATTTATTATATCAGACAAAACTCGTGCATATGCAAGTTGACACATTACAACAGTGGTAATTTGGTAGTACCGTGCCGTTTAATACAACTTGAAACAATATCCAAATACATAAGACATCTCCAAATACATTTGGTACATGTGTGGGCCTTGCATATTATTTACATTATTTATACATAAAACATCAACTCAATATCTTAAAATGCATTGATGGCAGTTCAAAAAATTGGGATAATCCAGTATTCTACCAGGAGAAAGATATATGAATTATTCTCTTATGTTTAGGTTTCCTGTCAGAGAGTTGTTGGTTACTTTTCATGCCATAGTTTGTGACATAGCTGTACTGTGTGTTATGGGTTAAGTGTTGGTGTTATGGGACAGACCCCTGAGTCTTATTCATATTTAGCGTTACATTGAGGTGAGTGTGTAGCATGACAAGCTTGCTCTTGTGTAACTGCAGCATGCAAGCTGAGTCACAGACACTGTAGATTGCGAGGCTGTGATATTAATGAAGTGTAATGAAGCGTTACAACACCATTAAGCACATACCACAGCACATATTTTGACATTTGTTTGTCTTTAAGCTATCCAAAACAGGTACAGTAAACTAACTAGTTAACATATGTGGGTGTATCTTTTCTTCTACAATTTGATTCTTCAACTTCTGTCATCAGATAGCATCACCTGCGTACCATTAATTCACTTTTTACTATAATTTAAATGAGAAAGCTGTTGAAATAAAATGTAAAATATGGCATAAAACGCTATTCTGTGAATGAACACAAGACAGACATTTTCTAAATCAAGTCTAAGTAGATGTAGCAAATAAATACACATCATAATTTCAGCATGACTTTAAACGATACCTAAATAGGCATTTCGTACACGCTCCACACTTCACACTACATCTTACAGGCTGAGGCAATACTGTGTGCTCTTATGCATATCTATTTTCTCAAAACTCTGGCAATTAGCATACTGTACTGCAGGCAACAGCTGGCGCGCCATACTTGAGTGCATTATCTGCAAGCTAGGGAACAAACACGTGTACTCTGTTGTTGTTTTGCAAGTCAGAGTCATTATTATTGCAAAGCTAAAAAGGAATGCGAAAATCAAGCAAGACGGCTGAGGGCACAACAAGAGAAACCATTTCCATGTGCAGGCGTTTCCATCAAGATTATTCTATTATTCTGTTATGTGAATTGGAAACAATTCATTGGCTTCAGACCATCAGTAATGTGGCAGAGGTCATTTTGTAAAGAGGGTAATTATACTGTTATCTATCTTGAAGACAGTGTGCATGTCAGAGGGTGACAGATGATGTGATGAGTTTGTGTGTGCTTTGTCTTTGTCATGGTACAATATATTCACTATAAAGACTTTATTTTCTGTTTTGCTAGTTTGAGTTAGGAGCTATGCCTTCTTATGAGCAACACCTTGATTGCTGGCATACATTTCCTGTCTCCTAATAGGTCTAGCTGCACAGGTGTGCAAAGACAGGTGGCAACTAGACGGGTGTATTGTAAGACTATTAGTTAAGGTGTACAATAAACCAGACTTCTTTTCAGGAAACTCTGTTATAAAGAGAGTCTTTCTCTGGGTTAAATTTGTTGACATTGACAATTGACATTTAGAAACGTACAAAGTTTTTATTATCTGCATAGTATTCCAGCTAAAATATGTGCTTTTAATTACACTGCAGTTAAAATAAAGCTAATATTCAACTTTAAACCATAGCTATAATCTCACAGTAAGTACCACCGTCAACGTTTGTCCCTAAATAAAATTACAGAAAGGTGCCCAGAAATCAAAAATACAAGAGCGGCAGACTGCGAAACTGAAGGTATTTAAAATTATGTTTTTCCCATATTGAGGGTGGTGTGTTAATCCAACTAAGATCTTTAGTTTCTAAAAAATGCCAATGCTTATACACCTTCATTCATTTTGGTTGGTTTAAGGTTAACTTTGGTCAGAATTACTATTGGAATTTACTGATTGGCTCTGTGACTCATTGAGTGCTAATAAGGAAGAAATATGCAGCACCAGTCAATTCAACCAATCATTGATGTACTCGTCCTTTTTCCCAACTGTGGTGCATTGGAACTATTTCATTATGTAAGCATAATATAGTGGAATGTGAGCAAATTAAATAGCTGCTGATATATTATTTGTGTGATTTAGTGCATTCCAGCTAGTCATTATTACAACCTTTCCCTGTTATTACAATGTTCTTTTACTCTGTAGTGAATTATAAAGTATACTTTTACTACCAAAAGGTCAGTGCTTTGTACACAAGAACTATTTCTACCATAAAATTTCAAACTTTTCATTTAAACCTTATCTTTTGTCACCCATTGAGCCATTTTACATGGATTTTCCATCCATGACTGACATAAATTGCTATGTGGTAACTGTAAAGTGCTCCATTCATCTGCTTGTTGGTTGTAACAGTGGAAAAGAGGCACTTGTCTTGCCTTTTGAATTTCCCCTTTGGTTCATTTAGCTGAGGCGTACAGAATGGCTCGAGGCATCTTTGATGAGTCATCCCTTTTTTCGATGCTTCTCCATTTTCCACTTAAAGAAATATCCTCAGCAATACTGACCTTAAAACACACGCTTTCAGTGAAAATATCTGAATCACCTGGATTTAATCTACATGTAAAGTTATTTGGTACAGTACATCAAAGCAGGTTGTTGTTGAATTTATCAAACTCATTACGCCATCTTTTAACTGATTTGTAATTGTAGTTTTTAGCAAAGCAGTGATACATTTATTTTTCTTCAGAGGGATATTACTCTAGATATTACCTCGGAGCTTTGCAAGTAAAGTCAGTGATAATGGGATGCTGCGAGAGCTCAGTCATAGAGAAACAAGACTAAAAGTCTACAGTCATGCTAGTGGCTCTGTAATGCTGTACTTAGGTAACCTCATTATGCTAACATCTTCACAATGACAACGCTAACATGCTGATGTTTAGCAAGTATAATGTTTGCCATGATCACCAAGTTAGTTTAGAGTATCAGTTGCTAGTTAGCATTAAACACAAAGCTAAGATTGAACGTCATTAGCATTTGTTCATGAACAAAAGTATTTTTAACAAATTAAGATTTTTACCTGATGATGTTTGTACCAAATTCAATTTTAAGGCAACCTTTCCAATAGTTGCTGAAATGGTGGACCATGAGGCCGACTGACATTTGATATTGTTGGTGAAAATGAAATTTGATCTTTCCAGCCAATGTAAACCAAGTTTAAGTCTAGGAGAACTTACCTATTGTCCAAATTGGGCTAGCCTGTACTAGTTCAATATTCATTTTTCTTAGTTTTTCACATATATTCACACACATTATTGGTTCCTATTAGTGTTATGTGCGACATTACATGAAATGTCGACACCAGGCTTCAAAGTAACCTAAACAAATGTGTATTTTAAAAGATGGAGATGATGAAATACAGTTTTCCCTTTTCCGTGTCTCATTCAATGATGCACCTAAAAGATCCATTTCCTTTTACTGTTGGCCAATGAGCAGCCTCATTGCATTGAGAGTAGTGAGGTGGTCGCGTATCTTGCTCAAGGGCATCCTAAATGTTGCAAAAGATCTTATTAGGCTCTACAATAGGGAATAAAAAAAGCTACAGCAAGATTTTCTATTGATAACAATTGACGGTGTGTTGTGTAATTGCTGATAATGGTTGCTAATGGACCAAAACCAAAGGCTAGACCGCAGGCAAAGCATTGTAGATTGTGGGTAGAACCGAGACTGTCACTCACTGTCTGTGTCCATATCCCCCCCCCCCCACACACACACACACACACACACACGCACATGCCTACATGAACCCTTAACCCCAGCCCTTCCATATACCTCTGTATAATTACATTCTACAGGTCATCTGTGTCAGTAAATGCAG
>JAVQJL010004790.1:0-13480 GCA_036024295.1 Nannoperca obscura
GGAGAGGAGAGGAGAGGAGAGGAGAGGAGAGGAGAGGAGAGGAGAGGAGAGGAGAGGAGAGGAGAGGAGACAGGGATGAACAGATTGGGGAAATGGATAAATAAATGGGTACATTTTCAGTAAGATGAAAAAGATTTTAAAAGATTTAATGTCAATGGAGTTGTGGAAGCATGGATTTTACAGAAGCAATGCATGTTATTTTAAGAAGTTCTTAAACCTGAATTGCAACGTTATTATTATATCATTTTTTATTTATTATGTGAAACTGCCCTCCAGATTCTGCCACTGAGAAAAGTCGTGGGGTCACACCTGTCAGCTTGAATCGGTTCATTAAGCATCACTCAATATTTTGCTTTCATGTTTCCTTGTAATTCCATAACATTTTCACTGCCTAGCAACAACAGCAATACAATTAAAACTAGTTTGCAAATTAGACACTTGATGCTCCATGATGGAGCTTACAGGCCTGGGTTTGTAGATTTTCCTCCAGGGTTAGGGTTTGTGCAAAGCGGATGTTGGAAATCTGTTCAAAGACCTAGAGGTCCAGTGGAAATGAGGGTTCGGAGTTAGAACTGGCAGCGAGAGGTCAACAAAAAACACACCCTAACCCTGAACCTATAACCAAGCAAATTAGATTTGCTCAAATCTAAAATGATAATGCGACCAATGCATGTGAAGATGGCCTTCATGAGAATGAGCCTGACGAGCAAACCACAGAAACTGTAGTAAAATGTCCCACAGGAGCGATGATTTCAACATTGTGTTGTGGTCAGTTTGCACTCCCATGCTTTCTCTGCCAAACCCTCCACAATATTAGCGTAAACTGAAAAAACACAGCCAGAGATGGTATTCAATTTCTGTGCATGTTCGGACTGTTTCGGACCAAAAAACCAACCTCTCCTGTTGTCGGCTCTGTAGTTTTAATTTGTTCATATAACGCTTCTTAGGAATTTTCCCAGCGTAACAGCACTCTTTACAGGCGACCCTTAGCAACAACATACTAATCAATATTTACCTTCTGTGAATTTCAATCATGGCTGAGAGGTTATAATGCATGGGCCAATTTAATTAATGGAATTAAATGGAAAATGAACAGATACAGCTGTGGTAGATGTAATTCATGGGAAAGAATGCTTGCAAGTATGTTACCCAGTGTGACCACAAAGTAAATGTTGAAGACTTTTTTGTATTCACACTTTTCAATTTCTTGATGATTTGGATAAAGTGACTGGACAGAAATAGGGTAATTAAAGACTGGGAATCTAGTTAAAAGGGGTAATGAAACTTTTCTTCCTACTTCCACTCTTTGTAAGTCCAAATGGACTAACCCTGACTGAAATAATTGCCTTGGACCAAAACTTCGTTTTTATTTTGGGTTTTACAATGAAGAGACCACTCAGAGCATGCCAGAAGCATGCAACACCTCCTGAACGCCTCTCATGGTCAGTCTGTGATGGACTCAGCTCTGAGATGGCACAGGCTGTGTGTCATTTCCCGTGAGACAGCAAGGGACTGCGGACACTCTCTGTACCCTCGCTCACATCCCCGAACCCACCCCCACTCTCTGGCAGGCGAAGACAGAGGGTGTCTATGCCTTGCACCTGGGACGCCCAAATGCCAGCTCGGAGGCTTTGGAATCAGGAACCTGTTTTTCAACCCAAGTCCCGCTGTGACCAAAACTAAAGCAGAAACCCTCTTCCTCAAGCTCACCTCCCAAGGCAATAAGATTGCTTCGCCCCCCGTGTTCACAGCAGAAGGCAGAGGGCAGAGGGAAGGCATGACTCTGTGGGACGCCACCAGCCGGAAATGATCCTCTGTGTGCCAGCGCTGAGACGCCAACATGACAGAAGAGCTTGTAGTATGGATGAGATAAGACTAGTTCAACCAATATCACATGGCTGTCCCTCTGAAATAAAGTGAAACTCTATTAAGGCTCTGGATTTTGCAATATAGAAATGTAATGACAGTGTGAATGACACATTTCATGTGGCTATGCAAACCCAGTGATCCCAAAAATGATAAGTGCATAAGTAGGCATCCAGCAGGAGGCAGGCTATGGATGGCTGTCAATCACCTTTCACTGTGAAAAATACCTCATGACCTCTGCTTCTCTGCTGCAGACTGTGGAATAATGACAGTCTCTGTGGGTACTCTGTGGAATTCCAAATGGGAGTTAGAAACGAGGTAGTTCAATCAGTGGGAAAAGGTCAAATGGATGCAGATTCTCTCTCCCTCGCTCTCTGCCTCCATTCCTTTTGCCCCAGTTCCACTTTATGCCCCCCACTTCCAGGGTACTGACGCAATCATGGAAAAGGTTGTTATTTCTGCTGCTGCTTGTGACCACTTTTAAATATTCAACTGAAAACGCTCTCCCTGTTTTTCCCCCCACATAACAGCCGTTGGAGTAACATGCAATTTGATATGGCCAGCTAATTCCCCTGTTATGTCTCACAGTGCCTCAGACAACAGTGGAGGTCATTACCTGAGCATATTCCCTCTCACTGGAAGTGTGGCTTAGGAAGAGAAGCTGCTAAAAGCAAAGCAAACTAATGGCTCTGGCAGCTCTGCCTGCAGAGGCACAGGGCTATTAGGAAAACTACAATCCCCAGGTGAACCTACATGTCATGTCCTAAGGCTGTGTGTGGCATGGCCAGGTTGTCTCTGTCGATCAAGCTGCAAGAGGGCTGAAGCTGGCCTGACATAGCATGAACCTGGGATATCTGGCCTTCTGGGATCTTTTCATCTACACTTGGCTGATCGGCACCTCAGGCCTCCTGGGTGGTGTCACAAGCTGCACGTGTGCTCGCGTGCATGTGTGTTTTTGTGTGTGTATGTGTGCATGTCTCTGTTACAAGTCACATTTGGAGACAAATTCTGGGTTTACACCAGTTGATGGGAAACATTCAACTGGGGAAAAAATTTGAGTTTGATTTTACCGCAGTTGCATTTATAATGATGTGAAATAGTTTCTGCCTTAATTAGGGTTACACAAGCCCTTGCAATGTAACCAAAGGTATTCTTGATCACACTGTGTGTGTGTGTGTGTGTGTGTGTGTGTGTGTGTGTGTGTGTGTGTGTGTGTGTGTGTGTGTGTGTATGAGTTGCAGCCAGGCCCTGCTGGGGTTAGAAATAGGAGGGAACACCCAGGTTTAGCCCAAAGTCTGATCCAATGACAGGGCAAATATGGGAGTGGCATTGGGCTGTGTGGTTAACGAGCTGGCCTGGATAAAGAACAAAAACGTCCACACCCTGTGTGACAATGGCATTCTTAGAAAGTGTCATGTCTGGCACAAATTTAATCATAATGAAGTAATTAATAAACAAATGAAAACCTGCTGAAGTCTGAAAACATAATATTTTGGGGAAAAAAACCCAGGTAGAAATATTGTCCCATCAACCAGTCAATTGAGGGATTCTGGACCTGTTATTCTTCAGCTGACATGTGGCAGAGTAATTGCTGTCTGGGCCAGGGAGGAGGTGAGGTAGTGGTGGGGGCTGCTGGGCCTCCTGTCCAGCCATCTCGGCGTTACTCATCACTGGACTCGTGCACCTCCCTATCCCCTCCAGAAGCAGGGCTGTTACGCTCACCCCTGCTCCCTGGTCCTTCAGACCCACAATGGAGGACGACAATCAAGAAGAGGGAAGGGTAGCGAAGGAGATCGCCGCTGGCCGAGGGTGGCCAGGATCAGTGGCATCCATTCATCCCTCTCCCCCTGCAGGGCCTTTCTCTCTCATCTGTCTGGATGGGTGCCCTCTCTCTGGGGCACAACACGATGAGAGGCCCTGGCTCCACTGCCATCACTGCCTTTCATGTCTCCATCTAGGACAGTGGTAGAGAGATGTGGAGGGGAGGACGAAGGAGGGGGCAAGCTACAAATGTCACCCATAAGGGGGGATTTAATTAAAAATGACAGGGGCTGGAGCTGGAGAGTGCAGCCACATATGCGCGGAATTTGGGCACAGTGAAAGCAAGTGCCTATGATTTATAATTCAAGTAATGCTCTGCACTTCTTTTAATTCTATGGCCAAAGAAAGAAATATCAAAAGGCCGTCTCTGTGAGGCTAATCCAATATGATATTTTTAAGGGCAGGCGGTCAATGGCTTTTTGAAAAGCCAGCTTCTCTGTCTCCCTTTCTGCTCCTCCTCTCTCTCTTCTCCACTTGTCTGTCTTTCCCCACCTCCCTCTGCCGCTCCCTCCTTTCTCTCCTCTGCACTGCCTGCTGTACAGTACCTCACCCCCACACACCCCCACCCCCCTGAGTCCAGACACAGAGCGGGCTGTGATAATGGAAACATCCCGCTCTCCGCCTCCCGTTTCTCCCACTAAGCTCTGTGCGCTTGGGGGAAATTGATTGTCTGGCGAGCTGATCTGAACGCTTCCAGCTGATGGTAGAGCCAGTTAAGTCCTTTTTTATTGAGGGTATGAGGGATTTTTAATGGGAGTCGCATCAATGAACTGTGCAGCCACTCGGCATCTGCATGCAGGGGCTTTTTCTAAAACCTTCCTCGCCCTCTCATCCCAACTGCTCTCCCACCACAGTCCTCACAAACACGTGCACACACACACACACACACACACACACAAACACACACTTTACTTTTGTGTAAAGGACAGCAAATGCAAATGACACAGCTCACCCCTACCTCAGTGCCAGGTAATCCCCCTCCCATGCTCTCACTCACTCTGTCTCTTTGAGGGGTGTATTCTGGTATTAAGTCTCCTGTTGAGAGCCCAGGTCACCTTACCCACAACCCCTTTCCATGTTGGCACAAACTAGGCCATGAACAATCAATCATGGGGACCTGCTCAGCATGGTGACCTGAGTGTGCCCACTTCTGCAGCCAGACCCACTGTCTGCCTTTCTGCACCCCTTCTGGGCCTGGACGAACAATTGCCTTATTGAGGCCAAGAGCTGCACAGTGGTGGAAATCCAACACTTTCTCCCCCCTCCCCTCCAAGGACAGAAAGGAGGCTATTATGTTCAAACATCCTCATTATGAACCTCAAGTCAGTTGCTGTGGTAGTCTTTCAATCAAAGGGTTTAACAGGTGGAGAAGGAGAGGGAGAGGGAGAGTCAGACAGAGAGGGTCAGTAAGAGGGAGGGCAAAGGGAAGACTGGAGACTGTTCTTTTTCTCTATTGATTTGAGTCCTGACTCCCACTGGCTGCTCCTCAATAAAGGACCCTGAGAGGAAGTGGGCTAATCCTGTGAAATTGGAAGGAGGGAATCGATTAAGACGACTGTTGAGGACTCCCTCCATTTCTCCCCCTTCCTCTCCATCTTTACTTTCTCTAATTCTATTTTGCGCAGTTCCTCTTTGTCCTTCCTTTCACTTCAACTTTCTCTGAAAGCTCATTAGTGAGCCCGGTTGAACCCCACTCAGATGGAGAGCTGCCCCTTCTAAATGCACCCGGAGCTCTGTTTATCACTCTCGTTCCCTCTCTGTTTCACACCTATACAGCTCCATATGAAACATCCACGCAGACCGGCAAAAACAACTCCAGATCCGAGGAATAGCGGTAGCACCCAGTCACCTTGTTGTTTTTGACTCTCCTTTCCTCTGGAGGAGTGTAATGTTGAGCTGAGAAGTAGCTAATTGGCCAGTGAGGAGCTGAGAAGAATGCGGGCTGTGCTTCATTTCTTTGCCCAGAGCCAATCAGAGCCTCTTTAAAGCCTTTCACTGGGCTAGTTACAGGCCTGAAACAATGTCCCACTGACGAAGAAGCACAGAACCTGCTACTCCCACTAAGCCTCTCTAAGCTGAGGTAAAAACTGGTAGGTTAGTGCTCCCTTGCTCTCCATCCGCCAGTCCTTTTAATCGGCTTGAGGTAGCTTGCAGGCCTGCCATGTAAACAAAGGCCACTAAAGACTCTAGGAGCATTCACTATGGAGGAAAAACATTTCCTTCCCCTCATCAGAAAACAGACTCTCACTGTAAAAAGCTTATCCAAAAGCTTCAACAAAATTAGGGAGAAATTCACCTTCCAGATGCCTGACTGCCGCAGCTCTCCCTAATCCCAAACTGGTTCAAACTAGTTTTGCCAGCTCTGTAACAGTTTTCAGCCCTGGCTCATCTCTGTCCCTTTACACCATTTTGTGAGTGGACAGAGGGTGGTGCTCGGGGAGCTAACAGAGCAGCTGTCATGCTTTACAGGCGGCCGGCACAGCCAGGGCCAGACACTGTAAATGTTTACAGACCCTCAGGGTCACCCAGGGCCAGTGAGGCACGTTAAACACTGTCTGTTCAGCCCTGTTGCCACGACTGCACAATCAGCACAGCTAAACAGCCCCCCTCACAATGAGTAGCCAAACAACATGGCAATCCAAGGTCTAAGTGCAGAGCGAATGAAACTGTTTAGAATTCCTCAGAGTGGCGAGGGACCACAGTGACAAAGAACAGAAACCGGAAAGTCTATTTTTCTTCACTTATTCGCAGTCAGGGTTAACTACTCGTTTCCATCATTCACCGTGACCAATAGATTAAATACAAACGACAAGCACCAGCCTCTCTCATTCCTTAGCTTTAGGCCAGCTGAACTCCTGACCTCCATCGCTCCCCATAACTTTGTGAACTCACATTTCCGTCCAAGGGCTTGCAGGGGCTCCAGGGTCTTGCTGGCACACACCGGGTGCTGGGGTGGAGGGTTTTGCCTCCTCTGCAGACAGGCCAGCATGGCGAGGTGGGCACAGTACTACAGCCGGGGGAGTTCTGCGGCCAACCTGGAGCAGAAAAAGAGCAAAGAGAAGGAGAGGAGGAACATTGAGTGAGTTAAGCAGGATGATTCGAGGTCAAAGCTCCATGGCTGTGTCCGGTAAGCTGACAGGAGCTGGCTCTGGGCTAGATGGGCTAGGTTTCTCACCCAGGATTTAATTGGGAAAGCACGCCTACAGCTGCCTGCCTCTCAGCTCTGTGTGCTGAATGATAAACACACACCTGCAGTGGGGCAGCATGGTTGACATGGGTTCAGAGCACAGTCCAGGCCAGTCACTCTACAGCTTCAAACAGCACATCCACACATCCATTCAACCGCATCTCCTGTCTATGAAACCATCCTCAAAACAAACACACAGTCACACACAGAAAGTAGCAACACTCAGGCACATTCCTTCCAGGGCAGTGTGTATGTGGTGATTGATGGCATTATCTATGGACAGCAAAAAAATGGTAATGCTGAGAAAACAGCAGTCTGTCTTCTACAACCTAACATGCAACTGCTCTGGGGGACTGTCAGGAAAGGCCTGGGGGACTGAGCGGTGTCTGGATGTGTGTGTTGCTGTGTGTCGAACTGTATGGCTGCATGTTTGTGTGTGTGAGCAAATGCGATGGGTTGGGAGGGGGAGACTGCCAACCGTACATCAGGGCTTGTGACGGCACTAATCAATCTCCCTCTAGGCCATAAATCTCTAGCTCTACACTCCCCCTTTTCCCCACAGCCACCTTCACTCAGGAACAGGGAGGCAGTTGCTGCTAGTTTCCTTTTAAAAAGCCCATCACAGCCATAGTGAAAACACAGGACACAATATATATTTATATATAACTGTGTCCTGTGTTGTACATATATATATATATATATATATATATATATATATATATATATATATATATATATATTGTATCTGTATGTTAAATAATAATGATACCAGTTTCCTGGAGTTCCTTGCAGACAGTAAATGTGAAGTATTACAGAATACAGGCCGAACCGTGGCACTAATACTGATGGAGGAGGGGGTGACGGAGGAGTTGTTCCTGAGTGGATACATTCTCCTGAGACATCATTTATTTACTGTAATATACACGCTGGAATCCAATATGTTGACCTGAGACTACGTAAAACTCTTTGCAACATGTAGTCTATGTACAGTAAGTTGCATAATGTAACAATCTATACATAACAACAGCTACTATAAGAGATACACTGACTGAAAATGCTGAAAATCAGAACTAAAGTGTTGTGCTGAACAGCAATACGGTTGTGACTCTCCTCAGTTAGTGGCTTCTGACTCATACATTTAACATTTTATGAGACATTTATATTGACAAAATTATAATTGTTGAGCTGCGTTAATGACCTGTAGAGGCTGACATTTTAATTATTAGGCTACATCCCACATTGTTGGACACAAAAAGCATGGTGTGGCTGAATGGATGGCAGTGTCTGTTGGTCCAAACTGAAAAATCTCAACAACTATTGAATGGATTGCCATGAAATGTTATTCAGACTGTATTTTCATGGTGCCCAGAGGATAAATCCAACTGACTTCGGTGAGCCTGTGATGTTTCCTATTGTACCACCATCATGTTGACATTTTTGTGAAATATCATGAAAACTATTACATGGATTACCACCCAATTTGGTTCAGAAGTCCACAGTGCCCAGAGGATGAGTTACCAAAAATCATCCAAATAATTAGGACATTTGCAAATGCTAATAAGCAACATGGAAGCTGCGATTTGTATTTTCTCTGAACCAAAAGTGTTGGACAGTCAACTGAAACCCCATACAGTGCTGTGAGAGAATTGATTCAAAAATCAATACCCTAAAGTCCTGCCAGAATCTGTCAGTAAACAGCACACAGCTAATGTTCACCAACACTTGATTCTGAAGAAAACCAAAGAGATGAAAGACAAAAAGAAATGTCACACTTAAATTGTGATGCAAGGATTCCGACCATTGAACACATTTAGATTGGAATGATATCCACAGTCTATACTTCCTACATCAGTGTGTGAGTAGAGCAGCTTGTGATTTAAGCTGAAAAGCCTGGCTTATTTTTTACATGTTTTAATATCTTTACAAACTCGACCTGGAGCAGATTTAAGGAAGTTGGGCAGCTTATTGCAGGGTCAGCTGATGTCAGTCATTACTGGTAATCATCTGTAACTGATACCGGCAGCGAGTGATAATGGCTCTGTGTATCAAGTGGACTCTTTAATGTGACCATTACATATTTATGGGTAATGATGGTGTGATGGTGTGTAAAGGTGAAGCTGTAAGCCTATCATCATGGTATGATCCTGCCTTAGAGGCTTAACAGGATGGACTTCCTGGCAATAAGTATGAGGTATGAGTGCTGTAAGTGGTCAGTAAAGCTTCACCCCAGTTAAACCAAGAGAAGTTCTGATAAGAACTGACAATAATCTAAAACTTTTTCAAATCACTGGTTTAGGCTTTTGTCTCACTTCCTAAAGCAACCACTCCAGCATTTTTGCTGGGCCTGAATCCACTGGGCATCTGAGGCCTGTCTATGTAGAGACTGCATTTTCTGTCTGTCTCACTGCAGTCTTTCCTTGGCTAAAAAGAGAGTATGCCGCAGCTTGCTTTTCTAGCAATGAGTTAACATACTGCACCTGTGGAGGGGAAAACTATAAAGAAGAGAAGTTGGGTTAAGAACCACTTTAAATTATTCCAGTGGAGTTGGTGCATTATGTGTTGTAAAACCTGTCTTGCTCACTCCTGTCGGGCCTTGAATCTAATTCTGCCGCTCAAAATCTACAGCCACACTAGCTGCTCTGTGAGGCTGTAATCAGGCTTTGAGCTAAATGCTAACGTCACCATGCTAACAGGCTGATGTTTAGCAGGTATAATGTTTACCATCAACATTGCCAATGCCAAAAAAGAAGTAATCGTACAAAGACTCCAGTATTATCATACTTCAAGGGAAACTATTGTATATTTAAAATCTAGTTTGAAGAGTGCCCAAAATTGAGTTTTTAAAATATATGAATGGCAACATGGGGTTAACAAGTCAATTGCAATGGGCTCAGACTATAGGCCAGCATTTATAATAAAGGCTACAGGACACACTTCGCATCCTAGCATGTAAGCAAATATGTTACAAGTAAATATTTTTCTACCATCAACAATACCAAACAAAAAAGAGTTTATAAAAGGTTGTGAGTGGTGATTGTGTCTGTCTCACAAGACGTTAGCAGAGATGTGATTGGATCATTAATGGCAGATCCAGGGTCAGGTGTAATAATAATGCTGGTCCCAAATCAGCTCTATACCATTTCACTATTATTGAGAAAATAAAAACTAATGAAAATATGATATTATCATACATTTAGGGGTTGATACAATTATTGATCGATCAAAGGGTTAAACTATTGCACAAATATGATAATTATCCAATGGATGGCAACACACATCTTAGTTTAGTATGTTAGCATGCCAAGCTATAATGGAAACGTCATTAGATTTGCAGGTGGTTGGTCTTACACCAAAGTATTGCAATTATAACCTGATGATGGTGCTAGATGGTAGCACATTTCATGGAAATCCATTAAATAGTTATTGAGACACTTCACTCAAAAGCACAACTATCGCCCTCATTTTGGTTCTATAGTATCCATTGGGGGTTCGTTAGGATTCATTAATGTCTCTTTCAGGGAAATATATCAAAATCCCTGGATCAAAATCAAATTTTAATTCCTTCAATGTTTTGGTCGAAGTGTTTTATCTAATTATTGCAAACTAACTGATGACAGAAAACCTGGGGAAGGGTGGGGAAATGCTGTCTGTTTTCTGTGAGTCTGAGCAAAAAGGGTTAGGGGAACGTGGACTCAATAGGGGCCCACAGCGAATTGTTGCCCCGTGGCCCATTAAGTGGTAAATTTGGCCGTGCAGTGATGTTAGATAGAGATTTGTATGAAGAAAAGTGATGCTACAGGTCCATCTGATGTGATGGATGACTATTAACTGAATCCCTGATGATTGATTCAGCCTGGGACATTGAAAGTGGCCAGACAACAACTGTTAATCACCTATATAATGAGCCCAGATATTACTGTAGATCTACTGTTGTAGATCTATCACTGCATTTGTTACTCATTTTCTTCTTAGTATTACATTTTTTCAGTGACCATCAGAGACCATTTACTCGTTTCTACAAAGGGCACATTGAGAGAGAGGATTTGAAGATACAATTTATGACTCTGAAGGTACCAAAATGTTACAGTATCCCAGCATGTTATTACAGAACATGTAGATCCTCCCCAGTCTATTTTCCCTGAACAGAAACATGAAATCAGCCTGACCACATACACGGTAAAGAGTAGACCAATAAGTTTTGTCCTGAGCCAGCCGCCTGCTGTTTGGCTTCTTTAAATCTGCAGGGCAGCAGGTCTGTCATTATGTGAGCAGGGCTTTGGGTGTGTCTGAGAGGCAGTCAGCCAGAAACTGGAAACCAGGCCACAGCAGCGGAAACATCTGTCCTCCTGGCTTCAGTGTGAGATCACACCGTCCCCTACTGGGTACAAGTGGTACTACTACAAACTGCTCAGGACATACTCCATGTGCTGCTAACTATGGTATCTTCAATGTGGAAACATAGCAGTTTCAAATTCTCTTTAATAAAATTATATTAAATAACTGACATGCAAACCATCATACTGCACAGCATTATGGGTATTCTGGCTTTGTCATTTTAATTTAAACATTTATATAACATATTAAATGTTATTTTTACGTCACATACATGCTGCAGTGTAACTAGCTTGCTATTCATTGTATACCAAGTTAGAGAAGACAAGAAAAATCTATCATATACAATATCATAGAGACACACAAACAAGACCACTGTTAAGAAATAGGAAGGATTTCTTTTTCTAATTTTGTTCTGTTAGTAAAGAAGGGATGAGATGTAAAAATCCAGTACAGGGATGAAACTGATTATTATGTTTATGCTAGTTTAATTTGCAAAAATACTGAAAACAAGGGGAACGTGCTAGCTTAATCAAAAATAACAGCACCAAAGCTGTCTTATTTATGTATTATATTTTTTAAGCTAGCAAGCTCATTCGTAAATCTATTATGAGAATAGAATTTTTGCTTGTAGTTACCAGACCCACTGTAATTGTTGGTCATGAAATAGCTCCAAAGCCAACTCCTAAAACTAGCTTTTAGTATGTTGAATAAATAAGACAGCTTTGGAGTTATTGTTAGACTATTTTTTCAACCATTAAAGGAAAACTAGGGTGCATTACAACTTCTTTCTTGTTTTATTTTTGTAGCTCGGGCCATTGGTTCTATCCACTATGATAAACTGGTACTCACCAACGTAATTACTGAGAACACAGCAGCTTTGCTAAAAGTAGTTTCAATAGGGCAAGAAACATGAGTCATCAGAATCAGAAAAACTGTTATAAGTGACACTTTGGCTTTGTTTTTTCTTGCACATGAATTTGACGAACCTAGGGTCTTTTAAAATCCTGTCAGATCATCTGCTGGCCAATCTGAGTAATTATTTTTAACATGACTGATAGAACTGAAGGCCCAAGCCACACAAACAACAAAACCAAACTAAATAAATTTTAGTTTTCCCTTGTCATTCAGTTGCCTTAGGCTAGGCCAAACACATCCTGGACCCCATCTCTTCACTGACACACAAAGATGAACCTGATATTGGCAAACAAGTGTTTTCATTATATAAAATTAAATATAGGAATGTTTCTGTAAAACACTCAAAAACAGTAGTGCTACACACACACAGACACACACACTTTGGATGAGTGCCAGGTTAGATCTTTACATATTTGTACATTAAGTTAAGTAAAGTCATCCTTTATTGATCCCTGTAGGGAAATTGTTTCTCTGCGTTTGACCCTTGATAAGAGTCAGGAGCAGTGGGCAGCCAATAGGCAGCCTTCGGGGACCAACTCCAGAGAGACAGACAGACACCATTAATGCCATTTCTGGTAAATTCTTTGCTCTCAGCTATGTAGCACACTCTGGTGGTCAATTAAGATACTGTCTTGTGGTATGAAATATGAGTGTAATGTTCATTGAGAGCCTTATGTCTACCTGTGCACACAGGTAAGTGGGTGTATAGTATACACCCACTTACCTATACTCTAAGCAGCAGTAGATAACAGAGAACTACTTCTGGCAGTCGCAGTCTTTGGGATTTCATATTGTGAAATGTAATTTAGCAGTAGAAGTACAATACAGAGTAGGACAGCATGGATTATAATATCCAGCCATCCTTCGCTGGATGTCTCAAGTTGTCTTAGTCGGATGTCATAGTCATCTAAAGTTTGATGTTTAAAAACACGACAATGGTAAGTTGTTTATGTATAATAAATGTTATTCTTACACTCAAATGAGCCAAACTAGACTGAGAGTGCACCAGTCTACGTGCCAGTCCCTGCATGCTCACAGTGGATCAGCCATTCAACTGGGTCATACTGGCAGGTTTTACATTATGATCCTATGAGCTCATAATACACTGTGCTTTGTTGCTTTGTTTTTGAACTGGGCTGCCTAAAATAAAGGTTAGCCTGACACAAACACATCAGTTTGGGATTATTTTATTAGACTGACCAAAAATGAATCATAATGGCAAGGCAAGGCAAGGCAAGTTTATTTATATAGCACCTTTCATACACGAATGCAATTCAAAGTGCTGTACAGAGAAAAGGACAAAAAAAGCAATAGTTAGAACTATATAATCATAATTCAAACAAAAGGAAATGAATA
>JAVQJL010004797.1:0-11892 GCA_036024295.1 Nannoperca obscura
CTCAATTCAGCACAGACTATAGAATGACAAAACATCAATACACACACACACACACTCTCTCTCTCTCTCTCTCTCTCTCTCTCTCTCTCTCTCTCTTTCTCTCACATGAAGACATGACCTACAAAAATGATCTTCTCTCCATCTCCCCTAATGTCATTTATCTTTAAATAAAAGATAAATGACATCTTACCCATCTTACTAACAATACCTTTGAGTCAAACTTTGCTATTGGACTTAAAAAAAAACCCAAGAAAATACAGCTCAAAATGTAACCAAAATACACCACAAAACTAGTGTGTGAAGTGTGACCACTTCACGTGGGTGAAGCAGGTGTTACCTACTCACCGTTCATTTGTGTCTCGATCTTGTTTCTGTCCTGGGGCATTTTTCCGTTCAATACACATCCGCCGCCACTTACTGAGCTCTTTTGTGGGACAGGCCCCTCACCAGTGGAGCAACGTCATTACGCACTCAGCTGGACAGTGGGTTCAACACGGAGTGAAATTAATTTCTCCTGATTGCAAATCTCTGGTTTGTTTGTGTGTAAACGCACTTCTGATGATGAGGGGAACACACTTTTACACAAGGGAATTATTATTAAAAGACCGTGGGAAGACGGGTTTTAAATCCTTAAGCCAGCTGTTAAACAAGAAAATCGAATATTATGCGAAATCTCTTTTACTAATTTATAAATATCTGTTTACTGTGTGCTACCTCATGCGTGGGCGGAGCATAAGCCGCAGTGCGCGCACGGTGGACTTGTCATTTAAAAAAAAAAGTGGCCGCATCCGTCCACATTAAGGCAGACGAGCAACCTGCCAGGTGTGACTTACATCAGTGGCCAGATCTGCTTGTTAACTGGTTATTATGTATCTCCAGTTTCAGGTGGGAGCAGCCTTGGCTTCCCTGCATGGTGATGTAATATCTCCCTGTCTCTCTCTCCCTCACACACACACACACACACACACACACACAGTCACACATATACTCATGCAGATCCCTCTGTCATAAAGTTGTTGGGTGCATGGACAGAAAAGCATTGAGAGGATCATATTGTTTGATTGGA
This sequence comes from Nannoperca obscura, assembly GCA_036024295.1. Lineage (NCBI taxonomy): Eukaryota > Metazoa > Chordata > Actinopteri > Centrarchiformes > Percichthyidae > Nannoperca > Nannoperca obscura. Next base: position 1,067 of record JAVQJL010004797.1, read on the forward strand.
TGGTAGCCATCTACTCACAGTTTGTTATTTATTTTACAAACATCAGCTGCGATTTAGCATCTGCTAGCCTATATAAAAACATTTTCAAAATCTGCTCTAAATAAGAAGTAGTGTCTTCTGCCCTTTGGGCAAAACTAGTATCAGTATACTGATAATGTACAATAACTTGATAATAATACATCTTCTAACCTCTCTAAAATGTCAAATTCTGAATTGACAGTTGCATCTAAAATTAGGCATATGCATTATTTTACTATAAATAAAATAGAAAATACTGTAAATTTACTGCATGAATTTGTGTGACATGTCGCTCTTTTCTTTTTCTTTCCTTTCCAAAATGACTTCACTGTTGGATATGTTACTGAAAGAAAGAGAGAATGAATGAAAGAAATAAGTTGCACCATCTTCAACATTGGGTGAATTCATAGCCTTCAGATAAATGATTTGCTACATCCCTCTAGTGGCTATTTACTGTCATTACTTATTGCTCACGTGATGTCAGTGTAGTTAGATGCAAACAGTCTGTCTTTTAATTGGACACTTAATTATTCTAAATAAAGTCAATTAAATGTCAACATTTTGTTTAAATGTATACACTGAATTGATGTGGGATGTAGTGGTAAAACCTACTAGCTATGTCTCCCATTAAATTAGTATATTTTGTCATAATTTGTAAGAGATTATCATTAGAGGAAAAACATTTTTTTCCTTAGAAGACTTCTCTCAACCAGCACTATCATATTTATTGAAGTAAAGTTTGCTTTGACTTTTCACTACAGGTCTCCTGTCAGTGTGTTCATAAACTCCCTTAAGAAAAAGATAAGAGCCCTATTGATGGCATTTATAGTACTGGGAATGGCATTATGGAAGATTGCTAAAGTTATGGACAGAAGGGAATTTGTTTCTTAAAACAAGGCTCTTTTTAAAGGATTTTTTTTTATTGGTTTACTCCAAACGCTCCAAGGCCTCAACAATCTGCTCAACAGTGTATTTTTATATGGTGAGTTCTGGAAGGAGGTCCCTCTTTGGGGGTTAGCTGTCAAACTAATGTGAAAGAAAGTGTACTTCCTGGACATTTATGCCCAGAATTATAATGCCCCCATTATTTTTCTGGTTATTATTCATTCATTGTCATTATTCACTGTTTTCAAAAAAAGTAATTATATGACTATATCTGTTTTCGCCTGTAGATGGCAGTAGTGCCTGAACATGGACCAGTCGTGACAGCAGCCAACAAGGAAGCCTGTATTCAACTGGCCTTTTGCTGTATTTTCATTTGCATATCTAGTAAAAACATCTGGCACCTGCTTGGAAGCTGTCCTCATTTGGTATGTCTAACAAACATATTGCCATTTTTCTTTTTCATAACTGAAGGACACCTCTGGATAGTCACATGTTGAGCAGCCTCAGTCTGGTGGTGACATTTAATCTAAAAAAAGGTCAATCTAAAGGTTACACTGTAGACCAGGCAACAACACTAACAGTACGCCACCACCACCTTTTTCTCTTAACTGTTTAATTGAACATAAGTTGAAAATAATAATTCTAAATAATATTACAGACTAAATAACGCAAAGCACATACCATGGTTTAATATAGAAATAATTATCCAAATAACCTTCAGTGAGCCATGTGAGTAGGTGTTTACTCTTCTCTGCTTGTCCATATGGTAGATCCAGCCCAGTGGCATGTTAGCTGCACCAGCTGTCATTCACTAATGACAGTTTAAAGTACATTTAACTCCAGCCTCACACATTTTAAACATGTTTTCCTCCCTTCATACTTACTAAAACTATATTTAGTACACCATATTACTAACTAACTTTAGTCATTAATAATGTAAACAAAGCAATTAGTGATCAAGAAGATCAAGTCAAATATCTTCTTGTGCACAGATGTTTATTGTCAGGTATGAGACACCCAGACTGTCACTGAATGTGTGACTAGCCATACTTTAACCTTAGCCATAGTTTACTTGCTGTAGCCAGAGTATCTTTCTTTAACCATACTGTAGTTGCCATACATGTGTAGATATTGAAGAAATAAAGTATTTAATAAATGTTGACATCAAATGTGCTAAAGTGTTGTCATTTAATGTAATCAAGGGTTTTGCAATCAGCAAAATATCAGAATAATCATGTGTGCTCTTCTTCGATTGATGATAATGTACAAAAAGGTGGATGCGAATATTTAATCAGCACATGAACTAACATGAAAAGTTCTACTCCAGCATATCCTCACCATTGTTGCCCCATAATATTTGTAGTTATAAAACCAACAGACAGAGGAGTATCAAATGTTAAAACACAGATGATACAGACGTTACACCAAAGGATGTTCATGAATATGAATCAAGTCTGGATGCCACTCTGGCCCTTTTCAAAAGAGCTACTTCTGTACTTTGCTGTAAATTAGTGTTACTCGAAGGATTAAAGTAATTACACAGTTAGGAATAAAAGGAGTTGCCATTCAGTGACTGGAGTGATTCTGTTGTCTGTCTAAACGAAAAGGATAGATTTTTAAAAAGTGCAAAAAATTAACCATCCAAATAATTAAACGCAGTGTTCAGTAAACATCTTTGGTCATATGTGTATATACTCTAAATCTACTTTACTGTTGCTTCCTTCCTATATTGGGATTTTGAAGCATACATTCAGATACAGATCACAACACTGTAGCCTTCACAAGCAACAAAAACAGAACAGTACAGTTTTTATATTAATACGAATGGTTTAAAGGATCAGTGGAGTATTTGTTACAAAGCACAGTGTCTCACATAATAGGCAAGACATATGACAAGTCACCACAATTTTTTTTTAAAACATCCATTGTTTTATGAGACCCCTTTGACCCAGTATCAACTGGTATCAACAGCCTCATATGTTCAGTACATTGCTGTCTTTGCCAATGAAAAGTTGGAGAGGTTCCCACTGCCTATAGGAAGTACTACCACAAGACAACAATATAGATGCTTTTTATATTTTATGTACATCCTCACAACCTAAAGTTGTTAGAACCATTTCTTTGTGATATTAGGACTCAAACTGAACAAACATCTTGCTTCTTTTGGTCAGTTTTGTGCCTTTTCCCATTCAGGTGGATATACAACCATTGTTCTTGATTTGTTGTCAATCATATAAAACACATACATTTTAAATTAGAAGCTATTGAATAGTCAAACTAAGAATCCGGCCTGTCAAGCTCATGAAAATATGTTCTTACACTTACACTCTAACAAAAATATGTTGCAACCCATGCTGGCCCTCGAGGCATCCCTGTCCCTGCTGAAGCACACTGCATACCAGAACCAGGTCAAATTGTTTATTTTGCCATGCCAACTTTTCTTCTGCTCTCCAGTTATCTAAGCTACACAGTGGCATAACTTTGATTGACTGTAGAGTCATTACGTTCAAAAACAGATAGTAAATGATTAATTTCAGTGGATGACTACTTTGTCCATAAACAACACAAGCCTGGGCCTGAAGAGAAGAGTATGTTATGGCCCAAAATCACAATACATTATTTATCTTCTGTGGAAAAGAGGGTAATTATCGTCCAGCCAAGTCCAGCTGGTCAAGAGAGTAGCTCCACTGCCTCGAAGACCTCTGATGAGAAGTTTAGGCTGACAAAAACATTGTTCTCCATTGCATCAACACTCTCTTCCAAGCAGACACTGTCATGTTTGATGAGGCTACTTTCTGATGTGGGACTGATGACGATTATGCGTGGAACACTCTGAGGTGACCTGGGATCAGTGAATGGGATTTTTCCAAAACTCAGGGAATCGAAAGAGTCGCTCTTGTGGCTGCTCAGCCTATCACTGATGCTGCCTTTCTCCTCTTCTGCATCTGAAATCTCATTGGTCAGACTCTGGCTGCGCCTTCTGGTAAGAACTAGTAGGGGTAGAGTGGCGACGGTGAGAGAGCTGGAAACCAGTTCATGGTCACAGGTGCTCGATGATTCACACATGGTAAATGGATGCTGGCAATATAAAAAAATAATAATAATACAAATACACAATAACAAAATAAATTTCAAAACATGAATGCATGAGTGCAGAGAGAAAAAAACATGACATTGTCTTAAAAACCAAAATACACATGAGATGATTTCTCACCTTCTCTGCTGTGTGGGTCTTGGTGGTCTTCCTCTCTAATTGTTTTTTATAGGACCGGCCTCGGCTTCTGTATGATGACATGCTTCTGAAGGAATCACCTGACTTCCCTCCCAAAGGCTCTATCTCTACATCCCTTAATACCTGCAGGACGAATCAGAGAACTAATGTGAACTGAACTGAACTAAAAGGAAATAATTCATAATTCACTCCCTTCAGATCAGCATGCCATTTAATGTTCTTTGCGTGCTTCAACTAAGAAGTGTTTGCATTTTGGAGCATGGTATAAATGATAACTTTTGATCAAATGCAAATTTAGAAGAAAATAAATCAAAAATAATTATATGGGAATGAATGTTACAAAATATTTGATTAAAGATCAGGTAAATATTAATTTAAGCAAAGTAGTAAACAAAGCAAGGTAAAAAGAAATTACCATGCCAGGGGAGCTGGAGGAAGCTTTAAAAAAGTGAGTCCTTGATGCTGTGGACTGTCTGCTAATGACCGAGTCCCTGAAAGAGGACTCACTGATGGAAGAGGAGATGCCTTCCTTTCGAGGAGTGGGAGACAGAAACGACAGGCAGGGAAACTTCTCTGCCAGAGTCATCCTAATAAAGTACAGAACAATAGAAGAAAAAACACAGATAGGCTGTTCATTTTTAATTTATTTAAACTTCAATGTTGTGAAAGTTGATAACAATTTATTCAACTTTATTTTTAAAGTCTGATTAGACAAACTATGACTTCCAGTACAGTATACAAGACAATAGAGAGTGAAGTGTATGCAAAAATACACTGACACCGATTCACAATTTACCTGTATTTGTTGTGTATTATAGCATAGATGAAAGGATTGTAGATGGCAGAGGCTTTTGCAATGATTGCAGGGACAGCCTTGGAGTATGGCGACAGGATGTTGGCATGCCTGGATGAGAAGAACAACAGAATCTTGTGGTCTTTTGTTTTTAGCATGACAGCGCACCATGCCCACCACAACTCTAAGTTCTCTTTATCTTTTACTATATTTTTTACTATATTTTGTAACATAAGGAAGGGGCACACTGGGTCAGGGATTAGCCAAAATGTGCTAGCTGCCACAGATGGGTGGTTAAGTCCATCTGATCGTGTGCTTGTGTGTGTGTGTGTGTGTGTGTGTGTGTGTGTGTGTCTGTGTGTGCAAGGCTACCTTTCCCCTGTGAACGAGCAGGGAAAAGATGATTTCAAAGTTACATAACTACATCCCATGCTACTGTATGTCCCAGAAGAGACATGTGGTTCAGTAAATGTTGTGATAGGATAGATAAGCAGAGGACATATGAGCAACTTCACTGTCTGTTGTATGTTACTCATCCAGGGCAACTTGGCCTCTGGCTCACAAAACATTATATAATGACACATTTTGGCGAGATTATCCAAATTGACAGCACAAAGTCAGAGTGTAGCATTACTTCTCCTATGCTATTGTGTATCTGCTAAATGTGGGTTACCTCAATGAATTATTTGAAGCATCTATATACATTTATAAAAAAAAGCAAGCAGATAGATATATGATTTAGCCCTGTATAGACATATATTATAAATGAAACAATTGTCTTAATTAAAAAAAACACTTATATGACATCCTACTCTATGTCAATTAAATTAGTCTTACCCAGCCCAGGAAATCAGTGTGACACAGGCGTATGGTGACCAGGAGAGGACATATACTACGATGACGACAAAGGCGATCTTTGCCAACTTCCACTCGTTCCTGATGGATTTCTGCTGGATCAGGGTGGATTTCCTCACCTGAGTCCCCAGACGTTCCACTTCCCTGTGAGCAGGACAGACAGGGCCGTTAAAGAGAAAGCTGGACCCTGACATTTTTTTTGTGATACTGGACAGTTTAGCAAATGTTATTTTTGTTTGTTTAATTAAACAAACTGCCCAATAAAGAAATGATTTAAGCCAAAAAATATTCACACTTCAGGTATACCATTCCTACAGTGTTGACAGTAGTTGGGGGGTTGTAAGGATAAAGGCATATTTGTGCATGAATTGTACATATGTATTTATTCACAAGAACATTAATTTTTGTCTGAAACAATACTGCCCTAAGGCAGACAGGCAATTTGCATTTCTTGTGATGTATAGCACAGTTTTATTAGACATAGTTTGTTGTGTGCATTTTGTGCAGGACTTGTTGGTAAAAACTAATATTTTATATAAGGGTAGCCTAATGTTGGGAGAACAGACAGGAGCAATAAAAAAGAATATTATATCAAATTTATTTCTGAATGTTTTATATATCCCAACCTAAACAAGCACATACTACTTGACATATAATGTATATGACAAATAATATGTATGTCAAGTGACAACAGTTACTAGTTACCTGCTAGTCTTCCGTATAGCCAGAAACATAAAGAGATAGCAGTAAAAGATGATACCAAGTGGAATGAAGAAAACGAAACAGCACAGCATCATCGTGTAGCTCCTGTTGGCCAATGTGTATGTGACATAATCCCATGTACAAGATGTCATCAGGCCTTCTGGGATATATGAACCTAAAAGGACAAATCAATGGTTCTGCATGTTTTTTGACATAAGACTTTACATTAAGATGACAGGTGAACTGTGTAACTGTATGGAGATTAGTTACATGATACATTATCAATCACCGGTAATGTACAGTATTAATGAGTTTCCGTTCTGTGTCAAGTGTCAAGAGGATGAATAGAAACTCACTCCAGCCAACTAGAGGAGCCAGACTCCAAGCCAAAGAGTAAAGCCAGACCATGAGGATGGCCAGAGTGGTTCTCCGTTTGGAGCGCCAGTGAATGGCCTGCAGAGGCTTGGTGATTACCAGGTAGCGGTCGATAGAGATGGCCAGTAGGTTTATCATAGAGGTGATGCCAAACAAGGCGCCACAGAACGCGTATAGTTTACAGCCTACAAAGAAGGAACATATAAATGACTCAAAAACAGCAGCAGCAACAACAGCGGAATACATAATTATCTAATTTGTTTTGGATTAAAAGTATGATTTAAAGATAGAGGTTTTGAGTGTATTGTATTAGAAAAGAAATAAGATGATTACCCATCTCTCCAAACACCCATTCCTTGTAGATACAGTTGATGAAGAAGATGGGGGACTGTGTGAAAGCCATGAGGAAGTCACTGACCGCCAGGTTCATAATGAAGTAGTTAGGTAGGTTACGAAGCTTCTTGTTACTACACACACACACACACACACACACACACACACACACACACACACACACACACACAGGGAGATGAGTTTAGTTACACTTGTATCTTTCAGTTATTTGTATCTTGTTTGAATGCATAACTCACTTTACACCACACTGTTAAATTGTCAGCATTAATCAGATATGAGCTCTTTGTTGAACTGCCCCCCTCTGTGTGAATCGGCATTCATACCAACCGATTAAGCAGAGTATTGACCTGCTGTCTGCCTCCACAGCTCTTTATTGATTAAACTCTGTTTCTGTCTCCTGAATTAAAAGTGGCTGTTCCCTGATTGAACACCAAACACTGGGTTTCTTATGCATGTGAATACCTTTCTGTAATCTTTCTGAATATTGAACTTGTATGTGTTTGTCTGTTGTTGTATTGCTGCTGGCGTACCTACTGTATGTTTGTGTATGAGCATGCGTCTGTGTATGCATGTGCATATTACAACACCATTCACTTAATACCTAGAAATGTATCACATCGGGTGGCATCTCGCTTGAAAGACAATGAGATCACCCTCTCGCTTTTGCCCTCTTGCTCTTCTCTCATTCTCACTCTCTCTTGTGTGTGTGTGTGTGTGTGTGTGTGTGTGTGTGTGTGTGTGTGTGTGTTTGAGTATGAATGAATTTTCTTGGAACCAGTAACATGTGCATTTCTGATTCAGTAAACACACATTATCTGCATGATGCATTGGAGAACCCAATCTAATCTTTCTACAGTGATGGACAGATGGAACATAAAAGCTGACAATCCCCAGAACGCACCAACACCACCACCACCACACACACACACACACACACTTTCTGTTTCTGACCCAATTTCTGTAAAACGGTTAAGGTCAGTAGCACAATATGAGGTTAATGGTAGTCCAAATTACACAACACAACATTCATACTCCCTCCTTGACTTCTCAAAAAAAGTTGCAGTCACTCATCTTGCCGAATGATAATATACAACATTATAAAACATTGTTCTTTATTTTTGACATCACCTGTTTCATGTGACTCTAAATGGACTGTTGAATTTCACGTTTGATTTGAACTGCATGGTACATTTGATTTATAGGGGAGTGAACAATCCCTTTATGCAGCTTTCAGTCTGAGTTACAACAGTTTCTTTGAATACTAAAGTATGCTTCTAGAAAATTTGTTGTTTCTATATTGCAGTACTGACAACACGTTTCACCATATTAAAAAGGAAACCAGGTATTTACACCACATTAGTGTAATTACATTTGGGTAAAAGCACAAATAGAGTACCCATGTTAGGGCCTCAGTTGTGAGTTTTTATCACTCATGACCTTGCACTTGCTATGCAGCAGCATATTTGCATCAGAAAGGCTGGAGAAAACACAAAAAGATCACAGACCTGCACACGTACTATTTTGGTACAGGTATAGTACCACATATACACACAACTCAGTCTGTCTGTCTGTCTGTCTGTCTAGCTCTCTGGGACATAATAACATCTCTGAATGATTATAACATCTCCCACATTAAAAATGGTAAGTGCTAATACAGTTGGATGTAACTTGGCTAAGACTAAAACTAAATGAAAAGAACAGACACACAAAATGTGAAAAAACAAACCACTCACACTGACCCACCTATAGAAGGCGAACATTACCAACGCGTTGCCAGTGATGCCCAGTGCCCCAATGACAAAGACGAATATGGCAACAATGTAGTGAGCGTGGTCAGGCACATCCACCTTGTTGAAGAAGCTGCTCTGGGTGTGTGCTTTATCTGGCTCCATGCTCTCAGTGGACCACATGGTTCACACACCTCATCAGGACTGCCAACCTGGCAGAATGCAGTGAGTTTACCAGTTTGTAATCCACTTTGTTTTGCTCACATCGGGCCTCCATAGTTGTATCATTTGCACAGGAGATGCAGGGGAGACGTACAGTATCTTCTTCGATTGATCAAGACTCACTTTACTAATTTACTAATTTCTTCAAGAGCAGGCAGCCATCGGTCCTTCCCAAAATAAACCATTCAATGCTGTGTACAAAATATGAAGGACCAGGTGACCTCCACTAGGTGAAGATGTGAAATTTCAAATCCAATCAAGTCCATATCTTTCTGGAGAAAAAGCTGAAAGAATGAAGAAAGTGATCTGTACAAAATGACACATACAAATTTTTTTTTGTTGAAAAGTTGTTGATGTTATTCAGAAAATATCTGTAATAAAATGTAGAAAATCTTAAAATAACAGCTCCTCTCCAAATCTACTTTAGAAGCAACATCCGTTCTGTTATTTCCCTCTGGTCTGCAATTCAAAACCTCCCTCCTGTAGTCTTCCAATGTTTCCTCTTTGGGTTATTGAGTTGGTAATATTCTCCAGTATATTAAATCCCACACTCATTGCACATTGTCATTGTCCGTCCACTCAGCAGTGTTTGCTTGCAGCATCTTCACCCATAACACCAGCTGTGCAAGCTCTGAATCAGTGGCCTGCCTCTGATTATCTTTCCAACTAGCGAGTCCTAACCTCTCATCTCTCTCTCCATGTGTCTCTCCCTCACTGCCCCATGTAGCTCTGTGTTGCTCTCTTAACCCTGCCCACTTGTCACACTCTCTCTCTCTCTCTCTTCTCAAACACTCTGCCTTACTCGCCCAGCTCTCCCTCTCTCCCACCCCTACACTTCATGTAACATGGCCCGGCCCTGAGCTCTAACCCTTTAACTACCAGATTCTTACATAACACACACGATGTTCACTAGCAGTACCAGTACTACAAGTCATTGCTGATTCCTGCCAGTCTGCAACTCATTACAGCAGGCATCAACAAGCTGACTAGTCCGTGAAACCTCTTGCATGCATTTGAGAACTCATGCATGCAACATTCACAGACAGACTATTTAAGATTGCTCATGGAATCAGAAAACTAATTGGTCTTTCTATATCCCAACTTATACAGCTGATTCACCACACAGCTCTGACTTGCAAGGCACATATCATGGTCCAGAACGCACACACTTCTCATACCTTCCACTGAGCTGCAGATACGGGTTTTTCATGTGCAGAAGGGCCTGCTTTGTTCCCTCTGGTACAAAGTTAACTCCAAAGCGAAAATACTGTAGTGCAGATATTCTAAATGATGTGATGCAAGCAGATGCAGAAAAACTAGTCCATGCATTTGTTACGTCTAGGCTGGATTATTGCAACTCCATATTATCGGGCTGCATCAATAAGTCCCTTAAGACTCTTCAGCTGATCCAGACCGCTGCAGCACGTTTACTGACAAGAACCAGGAAGGGGGATCATATTTCTCCAATATTAGCTTCTCTACACTGGCTCCCTGTAAAATGCAGAATAGAATTTAAGATACTTCTCCTCACATTCAAAGCGCTCAATGGTCAGGCACCATCATATCTAAAAGAGCTCATAGTACCTTATCACCCTACTAGAGCACTGCGCTCTCAGAATGCAGGGTTCCTTGTGGTTCCTAGAGTCTCTAAAAGTAGAATGGG
>JAVQJL010004800.1:0-18587 GCA_036024295.1 Nannoperca obscura
CACCCCCCCCACCCACCCACCCCCCCACCACACCCCCCCGCCCCCCCCCCGCCCCCCCGCCCCCCCCCCCCCCCCAGCGCCCCATCTGTCAGCCAACATACCTGGTCGTTTGATCCTCGGGTGGGGTTCCTGCCACCTCTGTATTGGGCTCTGAGGTTGTACTTTCCACAGTCACACCAGCTGACCCTGGTGATCCTGCCGGTGATGTAGCAGCTGTGTGGGGACAGAACAGTCTAATAGCACTAACAATACACAACCTGTTGTTTTGGCCCTGAACATGGATGACTTTCCATTTGTTATAAGTATCTTATTATAAGCCATTCGTTGCCTGTGTTTGTCTACCATGATCAGATGTTTTGAGGTAAAGTGAAACAACAGATGGAGATGTTACTCTCTTGCTTTCTGATGCCACAGTGTAGGCAGCTACTGCTGCCTCTGTTCTCCAACCCCTTTTAGCAAATTCAAGTGTCCCCCCCTACCTGAACAGTTTTTGAGTGAGCCCCTGTTCCAAGCTCCTCTTCCCCCCCCCCAACAGACCCATATTATCCAGCATCCCCCCCTGCTTTTATAGGTCATGTCTCTCCCTTCTTCCTACCTTTCTCTCCCGGGGGGCTGGATCGCCCCCCTCCCTGTTGTCTCTGAAGGTGTTCCTTGTAGCAGACCGAGCACATGCCGTTGGTGCGGGGGTTACCATAGAAACCACATCCCATAGTGCAAAGCATTGGCACCTGCGTCTGATTGGTCTCCTGAGCCATGCTCTGACAGAGGGGGTAAGGGGGATGGGAGAGGATATTCCTGAAAATGGGTTTGCAGAAGTTAGTCAAAATGATTAGCAGTCCCTATTTGCTTACATGGTTATTCATGTTTTAGCTAAAAGAGTTTGGAGACTGGCATTGGAGCATGAGAGTAGAGTTGGAGGAAATGTGAGTTACTTATTGAGCTAAGGGGTTATGGCCCACTAATTGTAGCTGCAATGAAGGTTAGTCAAACACGTTCGTACCTTCATCAACCAAACTTAAGCCCACAGAGTGACAAAGTCCAGTTCTGCCACAAAATCAGAACGGGACAGTCTTACACTTAACTGAGAATTAAGTCTAACTTATATTTCACAATCCATGTAGTAGACAAAATCAGTCTCTAGCATTAATGACAAAATACGTACGAAATAAGAAAGATGACTTAATGTAATGCTCCTATTGTAATATATGGCCAATTCGCCAAGAGTTTTGAAAGTAGTAACGTTAAGCTATGCAATTGTCACAAAAACTAGGTGGAGAGCTGTGCACGACAATTAAAACAAAGGGTACAAAGAGACGAAAACAATTCCGCAGTAAAAGGCAAGTTACAATCTGCGAAAACACAAGCTAGCTCAGCCAGTTTATTTCTTCTTCCGCCGCACAGCAAGATGTTTTGGTCAGGACAAAGTTAAAAAAGGGAACAACAGCTAAACATGTCTAAGCAAAAGCCCGAAAACTTAAGCGAAAGCCTCAAATTAACCGATGACCTGGCAAACGTCAACACTACGTTGCTTACAGTCTAGCTAAACAACTTACAGCTGACTGTCCCCAGTTTGAGTTTGTCCGCAGCAGAAAACAATTGGCGTCCTATGCTTGTATAGCTCAAAGAAAACACTTACATTAGCAAACAGCCTCACTGGACGTTTTGTCTGTCTGACACTGGATACCAATGCATAAAGGACAAAACTCGCTTGGTGGCCTTACATCATGATGAAAATCAAGAAAATAAAAACTACAGCGTCCTTAGCGACAAACTAAACAAATCTCGTGTTTTAAATCGAATAAACGCTTGTGTTAGCAGGCTAACGTTAGCCGAACTGCTAGCATAATCAGCCAGCCCAAAAACAAAGCGCCTCCCGACAGAGTCCTGGCTGCTTTAAAATCGGCTACACACAGCGGGAGTCTCTCATAGCGGTCGAAGATGAAGACAGTACCTGAAAATCAAGGTACCGGGGGCTGTCGACGACCTTGGGCTTCAGATGTGTACAGGTTGTGTCCCCAGCACAGCGCGCGGCCTCCTACCCAGCGCTAGCTCCCAACATTCGAAACAACGACCATGACGTCATCCTCAGCATCAGACGGGCCAACATAGCAAAGTCCACGCCACCCCACCAAAAACACAATGACAACAAAAAACTCAGAAATGACACTTTAATGAATGTATTCAAACGTGACGCCGTGCTGGGTCAACAATTTTATTGGCATGTCAGTTCATTGACAGTTCATTAGCTGCCTCCAGGAACCCATCAAGGTTCAGAGACAAAATACTGACATTAAAATGGCAAATCTAAAAAGATGCATGTCATATTCTCAAAAAGGAATTTAGAGCCCTAAAATGGTCTTGGTGTTGACAGGCAACATACATTTGGCTTGATTCTGGGAATGCAGCTGAATCTGGAGAGTCTGGAGTCTTACTAACACCAGTTTGGGGCATCTGCATAGAGTAATCTTCAACAGATGTAAAATACTTTGATATTTTCCAGGATAAATAATAAAGTGCACAAATGTGTAAATTCTCTATGGTCACAGGTCAGAGCTTGCAGTCATAATTAAATTCCATTAACTTCTTCATTACAAATATAGTGTCATAAACTAATAAGTACAAGTGTTGTGCATCATGAAGAAAACATGTTTGAATTTAAGGCCTCTTTCATTAAAGCAAGCATTTTTTGTAAATGTTCCATCTACAGTAAACACTAGTCTGTCACTACATGAAACACAATAAAGTCTTCAGATCTAGTTGTGTGGTCCGCTCTGCACCATCGCCACATCTCCCTCCGACTTCTCAGTGTTCTGAGGGGCAAAAGGTCCCACCAGCCAGTTGAGTGGTGTGTTGTTTAATAGATAATCCATGACACCATCCAGAGACTGTTGAACCTGGGAACAAGCACATACTACTATTAGAATAACTAAACCAAAATCAAACAAATGCTTGACCTCAAACGTATGCTAATGAGCTTGATTGTTGGTAGTTAATTTTTAGGTTCTACGTGTACATTTCTAAACACAGCATATGTTTGACTGTCCTAGTTTCATATGAATGAGCAGACAGGAGTTTCCTGTTTAATTCATGTTCAATAAGACTCTGTGGGTATTATTTAAGTGCCAATTAAAAAGGACTAACTGTTAAATTATGGTATTGAAATAGAAAATAAAACGTCAAGCACAAAACTATAATTAGCTAAGCTGATGCAGCAAAAAACAACAACACTGCAGTAAAGACAGTGTGGTGCAATTAATACTTGGGTCAGGTGGTGACGGCTCCGCTCCAGAAGGAGGGGTGTGATTGTGCTGGTGTTCCCCAGAGAGGATTGCAGTTCTTCAGCGGATTGCCTTGCGCTGGTCAGCTGGTCTTGGACAGCACCTGGCAGACCCTGAGCACTTGACACCACGTTGGAGCACGCCGACATCAGCTGGTCACTCAGACCGCGCACCATGGAGAGGGCCCGCCATTCCAGCTGCTGTGAACAGAAAGCAGAAAAAAAAAAAAAGAGATAAATTATCAACATTAGCATACTAAATGACCTAGGTAGTTTCCCCATCCAATATTAATCCTAATGACAATGTAATGTCACTCCTGTCCTGCACGAATGTGTGGGAGCATTACAATACAATGTCTATAAAATGCATGTCTCAATTATTGCAGAATTTAAGGACTCTTGTTTTGTTCCTTATCATGCTCTGAGATTTCTTTCCTTTGTTCAAGCGGTATTCCAAGTGACTTTGGAGTATACATGCCGCATTATGCACAGTATACACACTGTAAATGCTGTGAAAAGCAAAAATAATATGGTTCGAAACCATTAAGTCAATTCCCAAATGCTTCAGCCCTGACCTCAGCCTCATCTCTGGTCCCATCTGGTTCTGACACAGTCTGTCCAGCTCCAGCCTGCCTTTGCTTCCACTCTGTCCAGCGCTGCAGGAGCTGCTCTGAGGCTCCTCCTATCTGGTTACCGGCGGTACCCAGACTTGTGCGGGCACTCTCTAGCAGGTCCAGTGTACTTGTAATCTGAGCCACTGCAGTATAGGTGGCATCCCTGGCATGCCGTGCACGGACCAGGGACTGCTGTAGTGCTCGCTCCTGTACTTTTGCAGAGAGTTTCCCCAAGCGGACAAAGTAGCTGGCGCTAGCAGGCAGGGTAGTCACCTCACTGGTGGCAGGTTCAGCCACAGCAGCTGAAAGAGAATAGTGTTAATCTCATATATATATATTCCAAAGAGATGTTTCATGTAGTGGGACCATCTAGAATTTTGAGTATAGCATTAAATATTTAGGTGTGAGCATGAAGGTGTGATTAAAGTACAATATGTTACACACACACACACATTTCGCACTCTTGGAAAAGGATAATCCAAAAAATAGTTGTATCAGCCATTCTTGATCTCTCGTTTTGTTTTTCAGTTTTAACTGTTTTGTGAAGAAATAGAAGTTTGGTATATGTACATTTTTTGAGGCATGTGCTGGTGGGCATGTTTTGGATGGAGGCACAATTGGCCCACTCCCACTGTGCCAACTGGTGCATCTGTTCCAAGTCGGACTACTTGACTCTGCACATCTGCTCCGGGGAGACAAAAAGACTGAAAGCCACCCGATCAGTCTGTGGAAGCTAAGGGATATGCAGAGTAACACTATCTCCCTGTGCCTCTGTTAAAAGCCACAGTAACCACTGAACAAATCAACAATCCCCAGGGTCCTACCATTATGGGTACTGCTGCTGCTGCTGAATGCAGTTGCAATTACATCTTTTTCATATCCATAATCCAGAAGAGGATGGCCGCTTGAGTATTACTGCTATATTGGAGTAATGGCAGGTTTTCATGATAACATGACATCACAGTAGCAGGTGTCAAAGCTGTGAGTGTTGGAAATTGTGGGTGCTTTATGGGCCAAGTTCACAGAAGGCAACTTCATTGGACTGTCCTGCCTCGCTCTCTATGAATAGCATCAACCATTCATGTGTTCGGATCCAGTCACTGTGATATAATGTAACACTTTTTTCACGACCACCCCCAACCTTGGCACACGCCCCTGTCCTGCCTGGGATAATGATAATTTATTTGGACAGTCTCATTAAATTTGCTGTTTGATCTATACATTAGTGAACCAAGGACACAGTGTCAGTGACTTTCATAATAAATGGCAAATAATGCAAATGCCATTATTCACGCATATTAATTGTGGAATAAACTACGTTTCAGTAAATGGCAGTAATGCCAGCTACAATTTATAATGTATGAAATTAAGCTTCTAGTAATGTAAGGGACATAAGGCTAATTATTGTGCTTTTACATTTTCCTCTCAAAACTATAGCATTTTAATGCATAACTGAAAGTAGATGACATAGCAGCACTATCATATACATTTCATATGCCTATGTGAAACTAAGTACTATTGTTTTTCCTATTTATCTTTTGATTGCAAGTGCTAATATACAGGTAATGTAAAAATAAAAAAGGGGGCAAAAACAGATTACGGTAGAGTAGCATATCTAATTATATATTGTGTCATATATCATTAAGCAATGAAGAGAAAGTGAAAGCTTTTGTTAACAAAAGCCCCACCACCAAAACTTAACAGCAAGTGCTTTGTCACTATTAAAGCTTTGTTTACAGCTACGTTATTCATGAAGCACTGGAGTGAAACAACTCTATGTTTTCATTCATTATAATAAGGAGAGAAAACAATGGACTGCTTACTGCTTTTGCACTCTAATCTGCAATAAAACATGCAAATATGTCTCAGCTTTATATGGTCAAAAACATAACTGACTGGGTCTTGAAGCCCTAGATTTCTTTATTATACCAGCTTTACAGGATAAATGGGAGAAAAGCTGCTCTCCTCATTTACGATCATCTGTGATCAAAACTTGACACACTGGCCACTCGTCCATATTTAATTAATTCCAACTGCAGCCTTATTTCTGCTTTATTTGATCCAACTGTCAAAACACACCTGTGTGTGTCTACCTTGTCAGTAGACATACCCCCCTCGTTTCTATGAACTGATTATGCTTTCCACATTTAGGATAGCTACTGACCCAGCTCCCTCTCAGTGAGTGGTAGGTTCTGGTCAACCCAGTTCTCGGATCGGCTCAGGGCCAGGCCCATCCCACTGCTGGCCATCTGGCCCATCCTGGTGCCCATGGCGGTGATGATACCTCCGCTGACTGCTGCCCAGGTCAGCTCAACACCGCCCATCACAGCCCCCACCACAGCATCTTTGGCCCCTGCCACTGACTGGTACATCATACCTACTGTGTCCGACACCACCTGAGGAAGAAAGAGCAATTTATGTGCCATGAGCAGAGAGGAATGGTCGTGCTATTATGTATTTGCTACGTAGCTTTTATCTTATTGACAGATATGACATTGGAGACTTTAGATTTGGCCTACGAGGAGGAGTTAACAGAGTAAGTGATAATGCAGGGTGCACCAGTATGAGATAAAAAAGGATGAGGTGGAGGCTGGGGAGTGGTGTTATCTCCATCGATTCCATGGTTTTCTTTTTTTAAGACATCCTTGAGTGTTTAATCCCACTTACACCACGACCAAATTTTCAGGGTTTGTTTGTAGTCAGTTAAACCCACGGTGTCGTTATTTTCACCCAGGGGTAAAGCGTAACTGTTCACATATTGTCAAGTGTAAACCATGTTGCTATGGTTACCTGAGGTGTTGCGGACTTATTTATAAGGCTTGTTAATGACCAGAGCTGTGTTTGAAGTGTTTTGATACATGAATGTGTAAGTCATCACACATGCTATAATGTGATAAACGTTAACATTATACTTGATCAAACCAAATGCACAGTTAAAATGTGAAAAAAGTAAAACTAAGTAAAAGAGGGTCTGAAATGTATTTTTGCCTGCATTACAGATGCATGGCTTTCTGTCTGACCTTATCTGCTGGTTGGTGAAGAATAGGCAGCTTCTCTTCCATCTTATCAAGTCCTTTCAAGGCGTACTCATTTACTGTAGCAACTGAAACAAGTGAGAATAAGATTAAATGTTGTCATCTCTGCTAACTCTACCAGCAGGAAGTAACAAATGTAAGTAAGTAAAAAAAACAGAAACTGTTTCATGTTTACAGTAAGAATTGAGAGGGTTTTACAATTCGGTTCACAGAAGAATAAACCAAATGTTTTAATTCTTGTCGTATTCTAGCCCAGAGGTAACACAAGGATCTGAAATCAGTTTCACACCTTAAAATGTGCAACAAGCTTGCAATATTCTTGTATAGTAAATTTCAATGTTTGTGTGCCGTCATTGCACAAATATTACATCATATTTCGACACAGAGAAAGGAACTTACGCTGTGGTTCTATAATGTCCAAAAGAGGCTTGGACCCCGTGGTGGCAGCTGCCCCCAGGGTTCGGACCCCACTCTCTGCTGCATCCATCACTCCCTTCAGCAAGGGCACACTGTCTTTGGTGCTACTGTAGGCGCTGGAAACCACCCCACAAGCTGAACTGACCAGAGGTAAATTGCTCACTCTGGAAACAACATTCTAGGACAAAAAAAAACAACAAACAAATAACCATTACTGTCACTGAAAAGACATAAAAATTGTGAAATACAATCCTGTCTGCAAAGACAAGTTCTTTTCAGTACAGAGTTTAAGTATTCTGTTAGGAATAATGATTGATTCCCCACAGTAGCTTTTCAAAATGGGGAAATTCTAAGCGTCAAATGAGTTCATAATATGCCTCGGGTATGTAATAGGTGTCATTTTGGGTCACAGTGCTCCTCACCTGCTGGTCTCCATTAGCTGGTTCTGCTGTCACAGCTCCAGTCTCATTAGTCTTCCCGCTGTCTGCCATTGTGACTGCTGGATTCAATCTCTGACATGGAATATAGAGCATCAGAAACAGAGATTCACCTCACATCGCTTGGTATACATGATGAAATACATCTCCTTCTCTGATATTCTTTGTTTAAGTTGCTGATATACTTTATCTTACAGAGAAGGAGTGTTTATGAATTTTGAAAAGGAATCGCTGTCCTGTCAGACGCTTGAAAAAAATAGGCAAGGCAAGTCAACCATGTTAAATTCATTTGTCAACACTATGATGCAATGAGGATGAAAATCTACTTGTGCAGCCAAGGCAACAATTGAACTCTCTACTCTAAGTCAAAGTTGAAAGTAAAAAATTGGACAATGATACATTTGAAACTTCACATGACTAGATTTTAGCATTTTTAAAACTACTGAAATAATAATAATAATAATAATAATAATAAGTCTACTAAATGTGCTCATGAACAGAGGAATTAATTAAGCCAATGTATGGTAGATCAATGTGTAAGATTAGCATGTGTCAATTACACATTTAAACAAACACGTTATTATTATTTTGATTTAAAGTTGAAATCGTGTTATAGGATGTCAGAATAATAGCCTGACACTTTAATAGTACATCATAGTGGCTAAGGTACTTTTTAAAGTCAGTCTCTATGGCAACATCAGGGGAAAATTTCTTCCTCTAGGTTTATTAAAAGAAACTTATATATAAGTCAAAGGTTTTCTATAAGAAAAAGAAATCCAAACATGCCTTCACTTGTTCCTTTGATTTAGCTTAATACAACGTCTTAGTAGGTGTACAGTATACTGTTAACAATACTGGTTTCTCAAGGTGATGGTTTGCTTCAAGGCGATGATTGCCCCAACATAAAAAAGGAATACACACATGATAAGTCAGACTAATTCGAAATTATGGATTACAATCAAGGAAAAAGTCAGGAATAATGGTAAGAACTGTGGACCAGCAGGGTACTAATACTGGAGATTGATTGTTCACAAGCTCACATGAAGGCACAGATAAAACAGACCTGGACATAATTTATATTAGGTGAAAATTATTAACTCAAATATTGAGCAATACTGCACTTCCACATATATAAAATATTGCTTTACATGAAAACTAAGCCAAAAGAATGACTCAAGTGAAATACTGCTTTAAGTGAAAACTACCCTACTGCATTAACACAATAAAGTATTGCCGTAGATAAAAATGAAATCTAATATTTATTGGGTCAAAGAAAAGGGTGATATAAACCCATAATACCGGT
The DNA here is from genome assembly GCA_036024295.1 of Nannoperca obscura. Taxonomy (NCBI): domain Eukaryota; kingdom Metazoa; phylum Chordata; class Actinopteri; order Centrarchiformes; family Percichthyidae; genus Nannoperca; species Nannoperca obscura. Next base: position 9,084 of record JAVQJL010004800.1, read on the forward strand.
TAATCCAATAATTGGCAGATGAATCGATAATGAAAAGAATCACAAACGTGATGAAAAGAGATGCAAGTGAGGAAAGCTCGGAGGCATGATAGCTGACTGGAGGGAAGCCTCTGCAGCAAAGCATCTTTCCCCGTCCATGTGGACGGCATATGCTTGTGCTCTACCAGATAGCACAGGGAAACACCGGTGGACTCCACCTGTGTTTACCGAAACACTGTTAACAAGCGTTTACCATGGTTGACCTGATGTGTAAGGCAAGCAGGTAAGAAGGACATGACCTCTGCGATCATACTGCTGGGGAAATGTAGGAGGAGAGCAACCTGCCAGCTGTAACCTGTTGCCAACATGCAGTAAATGCTCAGGTAGATTAGGCGACACATGCACCTGACAGAAAAACGAGGAGGAGACCAGCAAACTAGAGTGGAGCCAAGCAGTTTCACCGGTGGATGACCTTTATATAGAACTACCGTTTATTCATTTCACTAATTAGTTTAGATGTCAGGGTGGATAAAATACTCTGATGTTTTCATAACCTGTGGTGTCTCAGGAGTCTCTGCGATTGAAAGTTTGCATTTTGTTGCAACAGCTTTTGCAAGAGGCAATTGATGAGATCTTCACTCGCTTTATTACAGCGCAAAGTCTGACACTAAACTTGCTGCTATCAAGTGTGAGATGAACCAAGATAATTTTCAGAGACACAGTACATATTATGAGGAAGGCTGTTGTGCAGCAAAAACTAAGCTGTTTTAGGCTTTCGGAAATAATCATCTCACTGACAAGTGATTCCAGCAAAGTGCTCATAAAAAGGCTATCTTGCTGCTTCCTGTTGCGTTATAAGGCTATTTGTACATCTTCACAATGTTCATTATCCTCCTTTCAGAAGAGGGAAAGCTACTACACTCCCTTTGCAGCTGAAACACTATGTGACCTTTGATATTAATGGTCAAGCTGGTATATCTCCAGGAAACTATTGAGATACAAGACATTGCAGTTGTCCCTGAATTCACAGACAGAGAGAAAGAAAGAAAGAAAGAAAGAAATGCTAATGTTAATGTTAATTAACACAATGAATTAACCAAAGAAGGGATAATCATATATAAATAAATAAATAAAAACACACATACACATATACACACACACACACACACATTTCAGCTTTATCTAAAATACTGTAGATCCAGATCCCTGAGATTAACTAAAAAGAATTTAGTCAGAGCCCAAACTTGGGGTCAGGACCCTCCAAGGGTACAAATGTAAATGTGAGGGGTCACGAGGTTTAAAAGGGATAAGAAGGAAAATCTGTTACAAAATTAAGTCTAAATTAAGATGATAATCCTCCTAACAAAACAACATGAGAGGGAAAAAAGTATTAGTTGAGCAGCTCATGTCCACACACTAAGAAATCCCAAGTAGACTGCTTCGTTTTAAAGGCTCACTGTCTTAGCACAATATTACATCAAAGACACCTTATACACAATGCTGTGTGTTAGCGTCCATTGGATTAATGTCCAGTTTCTGAAGAATCAGTCCATTGGGGAGCAAGATGAACTTTCCCCCAGATGTGAAACTATGACTAATTGTCAAGCTTAATTCGGCAAACAGCAACCCTCCTTTAATATGTTTCTCATCATTTATCAGGACGAAGTAAGTACAATTGTTTGTGCTCAAGTCCTCAAAGAGATGAAGCTTTTAACACTTAACATAAAAGCTAGTAAACATACAAGTAGGCTAACTTTAGCTAGCTTAGCAACACGCCTTTAAGGAGCTGAGGGCCGATTTAAAACCAAAACGGAGCTGTGAAAGCAGCCACTGACCTCGCTGGCAGCCTGTTGCTCCTCTGTCCTGCTGTGACCTGCGGTATAATGTTGGTCAATGAACCGGTCCAGCACACACCAAGGCCTTACTGTCGGACTGTTGAGATTCAACTAGGAAGAAAGGCGGAGAGTGGGATTGTCTTATGAACTTTTAACCAATTAAATCACAGCACGGAAGCGACAGACTGGTACTGGAGGCTGGTACAAATATATGTGAATCATTTCTCACAAAATGAAAACTCTGTATGCTGAACTCACTCAGCTGACGTTTGTATGAGCTGGCTTTACTGACTGTTGCTTTTAAGATAGTCTCTCGTTTTGTATTGTCTGACTTTGGTAACAAACTCATCCATTATGGGATAAATTCCTAAATTGTATAAAAGATGGATTTGTGTTTGGGGCGAATTTTGAAAGACTTCACTTTACCATACTTCACTTGAGAAGGTCTATTTTATTCTACTTTACTTTCTAGACTACATTTCACGGGTACATATTGTAATTGTTAGTGAATTTACATACACAACATGATCAGTTTATAAGATATGATGCATATACCAGTAGATTAAACTCCCCAGTAATATTTAAAGCAATTAAAACACTGAAGTACTGCTTTCATGTGAATGCATCAATAATAATGGTCCAATAATATAATAACACGGACAGGAGCAATTCTGCATAATGACTACTTTTACTTTTGAAGTTTTAAGTACACTTTGATGATAAAAGCCCTGTTATTTAACTGAAGTAAATTGGTATAGCTACTTTCACTAAATGATCTGAATACTTATTCCACCACTGGCAGATAGATATAAGGATATTTGTGTGAGTGTTTATTAATGTATTGGTCAATAACTCCTCCTGTGAAGCATCCTGGTGCATTAACAGTTAATGGATACTTGACAATATAGTATAACATGTACACATGTAAATATGTCTTCATGAATTATTTATTTATTATTTTAAAAAATTATATGAATTCTACTAATGGATTGCTTTTCATTAAGGAAGTAATTATTTATATATTCATCAATTATCTTTCTTCACTCTCCATGATAATGTTTCTCTGCTGATGAAGGCCACACAATGCAGCAAGATGCTACAAGAAAGCTCCAGGAGAAATCTAGTAAGTGGACCTTGAGATAAGAATTTCTGTCAAACTCTCATTCATACTGTTTTATGCCCAACTGTGAGGCGCTGTAAGGACTTTATCATGTATGTGACCCTATAGCATTATGTTATAGCTATATTATACTGTGTTATTGATCCTTCTGTAACTGTTTATGCACGGATGTTTCATCAGAAGTTATAACTGATGACAAATACATTAAGAAACAATTGAAAAAGACCCTTATGTTTGCTAACAACTGCATAGTGTTTTATAAACCATTCATTAACTGCGCATAGAAAGAACAATTAAATACTTATTACTGGTGAATCACGTGATGCTGAATGCCATCGTTGGCACATTGTGTATATAGCCAGATGTCTGAGCTGTGCTCAAAATAAGACAACCATATTAACTGCAATTGACGTAGTAAACCCTGAGAGGGCAGTCTTTACCTATTAAGTTTACTTAGGTTTTTTTTTTTCTGTAGCCTCACCCACACATCCTTAAGATCTTTTTACTGCAGATGCATCACAACTCCAGAGCAGATTGCATCAAATATTAAAGAATAAAATATTTTTAAAATCTTCAGTAAATATGAGGCATAGACAGAAAAGGAGGACAGGCTGTAACAATAGTCACATTAATTTAATGCAACAATTTCTTTCTTCTTCATGTGGCATTCACAGAAAATACCATGTATTTTATCATTGTAAAGCCAGTGCAGTGACATCCCCGGCTGGATGCTGTGTATCACCACCACTAGAACTCTATTAACTCTCCCTTTTCATTTAGAGAAGATTTTCATTATTTGAGCCATTACAGTTTTCATTATGGGTCCCTTTGTATTTTCCCAAACCCCTGCACCAGGCTCCAGAGAAAGGAAACAGATTACCTTTTAATGTTGCTATCAGAAATTCATTGAATGGGACCTGTTGTTGCTTTGTTTTGGCCAGGTTTCAAATCCAGGCTGCACTGGTGCCAGTTTATGTTCGAACACCAGACTGAGGCTGTGAGAGTGAATGGGTCAGAGTGAGATTAAATAGCATGAGGTGGGAAACATGGGTGTTTTGTGTTGACCACAGTTGTGTGGTTTCCTTCCCTCTTATTGTTTGATATGTTTAGGAATGACCAAACAATTTCAACCTATACATTTTGAGCCTTTAATTAAAACGCACGCACATACGCGCACACAAATCCACACCAGTACGACCACATTCTCCTCCAGTTAGCAACATGTGCCCTGAAGGCTTTCATCTGTTCCTGCTTAACTCTTAACTCTGCTTCACTGAATCAGTTGATTGAGGCCAAAATTGTTCTGGATATTGAGTAATTGAAGATTAGTAGATAACAGGAAAATCACTCATCCCTTAGAGTAAAATGATCGTTCCACCCCGACCCCTCCTTTTCCTGCCTGTAGACATACCTTTCAAGATAAGAGCAATAAATTGGCAATTTGACCAGATTTTTATAGATGTGAGAGAAGAACCCACAAATCTTATTTATATAGATTACTCTTTAAGACATGTTGTGCCTTCACCACAGTAAATAGAAGTGCCTACTTCATAATAATAGAAAAGAAAGACACACACTGCCTTATACAAAGCAGCAAATAGCACTGATAAGTAATACAAAAAGAGTGCTATACCCTAGAATAGACAACATATGCAATGCAATAGAAGCACACAAATTAGCATACATACAATACAGTAGCCACTAAACTGGTTAACCACCCCCTAATTAAAACAAACAGACCAATAAATAAAGAAACAACAAATTGAGCAGAAAATTATAAAGGGATCACCATAAAAATTTTAAAATGTTCAAATCCCATGTGCACTTTGAGTCTTTGAAGCATGTCATGTGGAAGATGAATTGTTTCAATAAAATATCTATCATCATCAAAGAGCACTTTTGCAAGGAACAAGGTCTTTACTAAACAATGAAAGGAGCAGTACAATTACACCGTAATGAAATCAATTTGCTCTGTTTCTCCTCTGTTTCTGTTACTATTAAACCACAAGTCTCAGGTGTACTGCGAACAGATCACATCACAAACATTCCTTTGGCTCAGCAATGAGTTTCCCCCCCTGTTCCACCTTCTGCTCTTCATTGTCAGCAGCCTTGAAACCGTAGAAATTAGCCTCCTTCCATTAATAGCTGTACAGATCTGATTGGTTTCATCTGCACAACACCAGTGATGGGAATCTTATTTCCAACATCCTGCAACAAATTTCCAGAGGCTTGCAACACGAGGTATCAGTAACATACAATGCAGCTACAAATCATCTGCAGGTTGAAACCTGATATGGACCTTTGCCCTTACTATATTCTGCCCAATAACACATTAATAAGGCATAACCAAGGCTAGGGTAATGCACCAGCTGCGTCAGAGAACCACTCCATCATGCTAAAATAATAAAGAGACAGGAGGTTGACATTGAGTAACATGCTATTGAGCATGGTATTCATTATTAAGATTCATTATTATACACGTTTTTTCTTATACCATGTATTGATCAGAAAGTCATGATATGAATCTGCATTAAGGCTAGTTTGAAGCAATATGTTTGACATCTTGGAAACTATGCCATTTTTGCTTTCTTGCTGAGATGATCACTAACGTGTGTGTACGATAAATTTGTAGCTGGAGCCAACAGTATTTAGCTTTGCTTAGCATAAAGACCTGGAATGGGGGTAACAGCTAGCCTGGCTCTGTCAAACAATGATAAAATCCACCAATCAGCACTTCTAAAGCTTGTTAATTAACACCTTATATTTTAACTGTACTGTTTAATTAGTACAAAAGCTGTAAAAACGATAATGTGCCAATGTTTTCCTGGTGGTTATGCGCCAAACTATTTCTTGGCCTAGACTAGTTCCCATCTACTCAGCAGAGGCTCCAGGAAGTTACTGGTCTCGGCCAAGGAATAGTCACCTTGACAATGGCACGTTGTCATTTGTAAATTTTTTCTCCAGATTGAACAAACTTTAGAGGTGCTGGAAGGTGGATTTTGTTACATTTGTACGTAGCCAGGTTAGCTGTTTCCCACTGTTTAAAGTCTTTATGCTAAGCTAAGCTAAGAGCTGTTGGCGCCAGCTAAATATTTACCAAACAAATATGAGTATGGTTAAAAAGAAAAAAAAATACACAAACTTATACTAATTAACTTAACTTACACTAATTATGAGCATCAGATTATATGAAAATTTAACATTGCAATGTATACATGAACAAGTATGTTAATTTTTTTAAGTGCAAGCTCAAAATGGAAGCTCATAAAAGTCATTAACTTTATGCACTAAACTTTTTGTGAGAGGAATGGTCTTTAATCTTTTGAGTAAAATTGCCCTGCAAGGAAAACTTAACCGGCTACAGACATTTTATGACTGTTGTGCCTTCAGCTTAAAGGATATTGGAAAAGTGATTTGTGGGGAACCTCTTTCAGACCTTAAAAACACATAATCTAAAAGAGTTGTAGCCACAGTCAGTGAACATGGGAAATGCCAGGTCACTGCATACAACATACAAAATGAAAAGCAACAAATAACCGAGCTGTGTCCTGCCATGGCCAACAACTAGCCTCAACTTTGCTTCCGCAGAGAGGGCACAATTTCCTCACACTGTGTTTTATGACTTTCCATCGCTTTTTGAATACCAGCAGTTACCTTTCTATTTCTCTGGGTCTCCCCTGTTTATTTTGGAGTGGTTATTTCACCCCAGAGCCCTGACAACGGGTCAGCTGCCACAGTGGTGGTGGAGAGGAAACATGGCAAGAGCTGACTGGCCCTGAAATATTTATGGTTCTTTAGTGTTCTGATTGTATGAGTTTTGACAGTGATGGCACATTACTGTGACCCTTCCGCAAACAAAAGGCCAGATGTGTTGCTATCTGTGGTGACTTGGAGAGGTCAGACAAAGTGCATATTTTTTCAACATACATCGATTCTCCAACCTTTCTCTGTGCATAGAATATATCCCAGTATGTTTTAGTATTGATCCTCAGCCTGTTCTTTTTTTGTTGCTTCTTTTATCATTTTCCACTATTTTCTCCAATATTATTTTCTTCAAATCTCTTCATAGCAAAGTGTGCTTGCCCTCTCTCATCTCTCTGCCTTCTCTTCCCACTCAATATCCCATCTCATTTCCTCTACCTTGTCATCTCTACACCACAGTCATGACGACAGATTGATGGCTGCCTCTGCTGTACCTCTCAGTAATAAAAAAAGTCACCCAGATTGGTCCCAACTAATTTACAGCAAGCTGATCAAGTCTGTTTACACACTGACTGTAAATCATTTCATTAGACTATTTAAATCATATAGGTACTCAGAACTTAAATGTACTTTTCAAGTATTAATTACAATGTCATCTTTGGAATCAGTGCAGTGTTACAGACTAACACAGTTACAGTTTGTGCAAAAAACTTCTGCACAAACTGAAAAATGGAATACGTTTTATAAACATGAATACATATAAAATTTAGTTAGCTAATTTAACATGCAAGAGATGAACACACATTCATCATTCATTAAAGCAGACATGTTGTTGCTCTCATGCAAATCCAAATAAAGTTTTATTATCCAAACCTTTTTGCTGTACTGTTAACACATCATGCTGAGAAGAGGAACAACAACATTGAGCTTGCTGCCTTGATGTTCTGCATGAATACTGGAGCAGACTCTCACACTAGCGGATGCCAGCATAGGTCATTCTCTGGATTTTCATTTGATCTGCTGCTTATTAGTCTTGATGGTATTTCATGAATTTTTTTGATAACTTTATCACAAAAAATATATTCTTAGTCTCATCTAGAATTTAACTTTAACTTTAATGAACATTTCATGATTTAAAGCTGTAAAATCGAGAGAAGAAAACATGGTACCCCGGTCGAGTAACTATTGTATATTTATATATTGTACAATATTAATTAACAGTATTTACTTTAAATTAGATTCTGTCAGACCGTGATGATAATGTTCTTATATCTCTTAATTCAAAAGGTAAACCTCTATCTTTTAATCTGATCAAAATGAAGGGAAATGATATGTAATTTCATGCAGCATATCAATTATATTTTGTCAGTTGTCAGCATCACACAAGTTTGCAACTTACTGTTTTAGCATATCAAGTTGTTTAAGATTGTTTTACAATTAAAAATTATAATGCTCAGTTGCACTTAAACATCTTATGTTCCTAATTACTTGAACAGAAAATATTAGTCAAATATCCCCCTTGTATTACGAGTCATTTCAAATCGATTTGTTTAGTGCTTCAAATGTTTTATGGGTTTTGTTAATGTGAATGAATTTGCCATCATCTTAAAGCAACAGATGTGAAACCACTTATTAAATGGCTAAGTCGTCAGAATGACTGCTGAGCCCGTGAAGTTACTGGGTGTGATCACATGAACCCAACTGCACGCAGTCTGTGTGTCTTTGTTCACAGTTTGGTGAACCATGTGATTACTTTGGTGAGATAGGAAAATGGTCACACTGGAGAATGAGGCATCTTTATTTTGCATTCCTATTTTTGCTGAAGTTTGCAGACAAAAGCTCTTGCTGTGAAGAGTTCATCTAACTTTGGCATCAGCATATCCCCCCCTAATGCTACTAACACACCATTCTCCTCTCCTTCTTTCTTACTGTACCTCAGGGGGGAGGATGACTGTGTTGCCCTTCTACATTTCCCCAATGTTTTTGAAAGATTAAAAAGTGCATTCTCCATCAAAGGTTGTAGTTTTCTTGCTAAGCTTTCTCGCTCTCTCGTGGCAGCTCTTTTATCTGGCTCAGGTCTGCTGCCTGCCTTCTTCGACAGGCCGAGCGGGATGAAAGGAAGCAGATGAACAAAACAAATATTTATTTATATATTTATTGTCAGCTCACAAACTTTGACAGGAGATGTCATGGCATAAGTTCTTTTGTTGAACATGGCTTGAATATTCTGTGTCCTGAATCATTTCTATGTAAAGTAGCTAGAAACAGAATAATAAAGCTAATCTGGGGATTTAAAAAAACCTTTTTGAAAGCTGTTTAATATTACAATAGTGTACTGTCAGCAGTAACTACAGTATGTACACTGAGAGTCATTGTAGAAGTCATCCCTCCTTTCGTGCATCTATCCTGTGTTACTAACACTGCACTGGCTTCCCCAAATATCTCCAATTTGGGCAGTGGTTGGAAGACATATTCAAGAAAAGCAGTAAACAACCATGTAAAAATACTCCCTTATATGTAAAGGTCCTGTATTCAAAATGTTATTTGAGTATTGAGTATTAAGTATAAAATGTACTTAAACATGCCATAATTTACTTTTTTGGCCACTTGGGGACAGTGGAAACAAACTATAAGCACAACGCTGCCGTTAGCATTAATTTGGAGTCGTGTTTCTGGGCACTTGTCAAGTGAAAGTCCAATATTCACTCTCCTTTTGGCTCTCCTTTGGTCTCCACCAACTTCAAGGTTGAAATGTATGGAGATCATTTTGTTTCTTTATCAAACAGTCAAAACAAGTGGTTTGAGAGAGAAACTTTCCACACTTTTGCTTTCAAACTCTAAACTTTTGCTTTCAAACTCTAAACTTTT
>JAVQJL010004804.1:0-32790 GCA_036024295.1 Nannoperca obscura
CCCCCCCCCCCCCCCCCCCCACCACCGTCCACCGCACCACAGGTCCGACCCTTCATCCGCCTGCACCCTGATGCCCGTGTGGGTGCGCAGACCGGCGGGGAACAGCAGAGGAGCCCGCCGCTGGTGAGCCCGGACAGTAAACGCCTCCCATCTGTGCTACATGACCGTTTCATCCCATCAGGAACAACGCGACAGGATCGGAACGGTGAGTGCGGGCTACAGTGGGCGGCAGGAGGCGCGCGACATATACGGCAACTTTGTGGCCATTATGAGACCGTTTTTATTCCATCGGTGACTTTACGATCCACACTTTCCAGCCCGTATGTGTACATGAGACAGTCACGCTGTTTACAGTGGTGCTCTGCCCCATTCTCGTGTCCATACAGGTAGGGGAAAAAATAGAAAAACCTCCACGTACGCACCGCTGCCTCTACATTCTTCCCTGGTGGAAAAACGTGGACTGTTGATTGCGTGTCTGGCCGATTGATTGCCCAGCTTATGTCGAACAAACATGAAGGGGGCCGCACCGCGTGGCGCGAATAGGTTAGAAAAGCAATAGGGAGACGAATGGAAAAGTGGCATCGATCCGACTGTAGTCGCCCCTAAAAGACAGGGAGGAGGGGTGAACAAAAGCAGACTGGCGTGGCGTGGCGTGTAGTCTGCCTCTGTGCCTCTGGCTGAGATGTGATCTTACTCTGGCCAGTGCCTCTGAAAACACGCCAGTCACCCATTTTATCACTTGCATGCGGGGGGGGGCGAGGGAGGCTTGTGTTGTGTCTTTGTCTGAAGAGTGACAGCCCAGACTGTTGTTCTCCCCTCTGACCAGGGGATGGTGCTTTACTGTGTAGCCAGTGTGCTTCTACGGGGAGACACCCAATTAGACTATTCTACTGTAATGTGGTATTACAGGAATAATCCACACACTCTCATACTGTACACCCCCCCCCCCCCCATTCCCCTTCTTTTTGGCGTAGCCTAGCTTGTGTGTGTGTGTGTGTGTGTGTGTGAGAGAGAGAGGGATTGTAAGGTTGGGGCGTTTCTGAGCTGTGGTTGCAAAACACCCTTCCAATGTGTTGAAATAACAGTCAGTGGAGGAATAAGGAAACAGAAAGCACTCAGCTGATTTATAGCTCCTTTTTAAGGGGGTCACACATGTGTGGCTTGAGTTTCTCCTGTGCCCCCATGAGTGTAAGTTTCATTTGAATTTGTATTGTCTGTTTGTTTTTTTTGTGCTTCACTGTTCTCCATTTCATTCATTGTCTTAAAGTAAACTGGTAGTATCATGAGTGTGCCAGGGCCTCACATTCTTCACTGATGCCTCTAAGCTGGATCGATCTACGTGTGATCACTCCTGTACGCTTCGTGGGACTTTCTTAAATAACGTTCACCTTCAGTCAAAGCTTAATAACCATTAATCCACCGTCTCCCCCTCTTATGTTCAGATGCTCGATGGACTCCGGCGGAGGCACGCCTCCAGGCCCTCCTCACGGCCCTCCACCAGACCCCTGTCACTCAACTTCAGCACCCTCTCGGCCGCTCCCCCGAGCCCAGACATGGACAGCAGCAGCGAGCATCCAATCAGGAGGTATGGCTCAGATACATGGGATTAATATTTCACAACGTACAGCATCTTGGAAAATCCCTGAAATATTGATTAGAATTAATAGAAAGATCTCTCCACCCAAAAGATTTCATTAACTGGCTGAGGTTTGCAACACACGTTGACCTGATGATGATGATCTCCCGGTGGGATGTTTGATTGACTCATTTCCTTATGTGTGTACATGTCATCAGTTTACACACTTGCTTTCCATGTTTTCTCTGTCTGTGTGCATGTGGGTGTGGAAGGGGGTCTGTTGTTTATTGCCGTGCCGTCAGCAGAGAGTTTCTGGACTGCGTGGGTTTGAACCCATCATTTCTTCTTCTTCAGAGTGCTACTTTTCACCAGTCTCTCCGGGTGAATATGCAAACGGTGTTCTGTGTCTCATTTCAATTCAGGGCATTTTTATTTGAAAACAAGTATTCATTTCAAATTGCGATCACGCCTCTGGGCCTTGAAGTGACTTAGGAAGGCAGTATGTCTCATGTAGAGCTAGACCGACAAATTGACAGGGCCAAGAATCAATGATATTAGCTTATTGCAGATATATGGTATCAGTATACATGTTGGTGGATAAGTGATGGGAAATGTCTGTATGGAAATGCCAAAGATACTGAATGTTTGAGGTAGTTTAGAAAGAGTGTCTCCATTACATAGTTTGTCCATCAGGGGGCACTAAAGAGTTTATTTTTCTTTATGTTATCTGTAAAATACTATTGGCTGATATATTATCAGATTCAGTAACATTTTTGGAAATACTCTTATTCGCTCTCTTCTTCAGTCAGATGAGCAGACCAGTCCCGCTCTCGTATGTGGTAAATATTAAGCTATAGCCAGCTGCCAGTTAGCTTAGCATACAGACTGGAAATGGGGAAACGGCTAGCCTGGCTCTGCCCAAAGGTAACAAATCCACCATCAGCACCTTTTAAAGCTCACTAATTAACACTTTATATCTAGTTTTTTTTAACCCATGCACAGACGTGTGTAACATTCACATGTTGTAGTTTTACAGGGTTTATGTGCTGGATTGTTTCTTTGCTGGGGGCTGTGGCTACCTGGAGTCTCCCCTGGTTGCCTGGCAGTATAACCCCCCTTTTTTTTAACCTTTGGGCAGAGCCAGGGTAGCTGTTTCCAGTCTGTTTGCTAAGCTATGCTAATTAACTGCTTGTTTTAGCTTAGTATATTTGTATGAAAGTAAATAAGAGAATCCTAAAATACTGCTTTAACCCCTTAACAATCAGCGGCCTGTCAGTGTGGGCTCAGTCATTACAAACTCCAGAATATCTCCATTTGATGGAACAGAACAGCCATGAAAACACAGAGTCCTGCGTTTACATGTTTCATTCAGTGGGGACATCATAGCTTTCATGAAGAGTTTGAATATGCTGATACTAACATACAAAAACATATACAGTATGTGATGCTGTCAGCCATATCAATATTATCGACTTTAAAGATCCAGAATCGATCAGGCTCCCTAGTCTCACGCATCGCACTACTTTTTACTTGTGTTGTCCTGCAGCAGCTGCGCTGAAAATGGGAGAGCAGGAAAATCTTCTTTATTGCCTCGTATTGTGTCACTGCTTCCTATCCCTGTTGTTGTTAATAAGCGGGACGACTTCCTCTTCCGCCTCCTCGCCATACAGTGACAAGCGCAACAAAGTCCCGGCTGCTTCAGTCCGCTTACCCTGCAGTTCCTCTGGCATCTGTGCATCTGCATAAACATTTGTTTGTATCAATGGTTGTATTGTACTGGAAGAGAAGCGGAGTGGGAGGAAGAGTGTGCCCCCACCGCCGCATGTGCTATTGTTTTCTCCTCTTCGGAGAAAACGCTGCCAGAGGGCAGTGCGGTGGCCCACCTCTCAGCATGGCTCCACCCATCCTGCTCTTAACGTGCTGCTCCTCTCTCACCATGCATCATTCTGTCCTACTTCTCTCCTCCTCCTGTCACCGGCCGCTCTTTGTATTGTCATTGTGCTTCTTTTTTTCCCCCCCTCTGCGTATCTCTCTCTTAGACTCACGCTGCTTATGTTCTGTCGTCCCCTCTAGCCATCTCCTCGAGTTTCTTCTCTGTATGTCAGCTCATAGCCTGACCTTCTTTTTCTCCCGTCCGGTACTTAGTGCATACTCTGTTTCTTTTCCGCTTCCTCTATATCTCCCTCATGAGGACTCTGCACCGGCTGAAGCTGATGAGCTCCCCCAGCCTCAGCGAGCTGGGGAAGAGTGAGAAAAGTTCACCAGAGGACAGAGGGGAGAAGCAGAAGAGGGCAGGTGCCAACGCCACCTGGAACAGGTACTCCGAATACAATCCAGGCGCAGAAAATGCATTTTGAACAAGACTGTAGAGCAGGTTGCGTTTGTGTTACGTTGCAGCATCCACAACGCTGTCATAGCAGTCTTCCAGAAGAAAGGTTTGGCAGATAATGAACTCTTCGTGCTCAATGAAGGTGTCCGGTAAGTTTCAACAGCTACACACACTCGCACAGTAAAGAGCAAGCTTCCTTATTTTAGACTGTCGATGTCATTTTGTGCTATAATTAGTATAATTACTGTCTGTCCTCGTTTGCTGACTGATCGTTTTCTTGTGAATGAGTTTTGTTTGTGTGTGTGTGTACTGTATGTGGGGGGGGCCTGGGGAGTCATGTGGTCATGCCAGATATCTTATTATCTTTCTAAACCAGACCCATCACTTCTATCACATCAGCCTCCGTTATAGCTCAGTAAACATGTTTCCATGTACAGAAAAGCCACGAGGAGGTTGACACACATTTCTACTACACAGGAAACTCTCCATTATAATGCAGGAAAACACGGTGCATAGTAGATTGCTTTACATCCTGTGCCTCTACGTCCTGTAACTGCAGTCATGTAATTAAATGCAGGTTGTAAACACTTTAGTCACACAGAAATGTGATAAATACTGTCCATCTTATGATTGTTTCCTCAGACATCTGTTGAAGACTGAGCTGGGGTCCTTCTTCACAGAATACCTTCAGGTAATAGTATTCGGCTGCCAAACATCATTATTCACACACAGTATATTGCAGCAGAAAACCTTACTGTGGATGGCACTGTAGAGTGGTGGTGTCTCAGGTCTTTATATTTATTGGCATCTTTTTACTGTGTTTCACAGAACCAGTTGCTGACAAAAGGCATGGTCATCCTACGGGACAAGATAAGGTTCTACGAAGGTATGACTGATTGGATAAATGGTCTGAATACAGTTTGTGCCGGTGAATAAAGCTTATATAAGTCTGTCTTTTTGACTTGTTCCCGTGTGATTGGTTCAGGTCAGAAGTTACTCGACTCTCTGGCAGAGACCTGGGACTTCTTCTTCTGTGACGTCCTCTCAATGCTGCAGGCCATCTTCCATCCCGTTCAGGTACACAAGCAACTTAAGAGCCAGCTGGTTTTTGACTTTGCTGTCCGAAAGGATCCCAACCTGTCCAGCCTTGACCGGGTGATGGCTCACTGTTGCTCAGTTCTGCTGTTTTCTGTGTCCTTCGTGTGTGCAGGGTAAGGAGCCCTCTGTCCGACAGCTAGCTCTGCTTCACTTCAGGAACACCATAGTCCTGAGCGTAAAGTTAGACGACGCCCTATCTCGACCTCGGGCCCGTGTGCCCCCCTCTGTTACACAGATGCTGCTTATTCTACAGGTAGGCCTGCAGTCAGCAAACCTGGCATCAGCTTGTTTCCTCGCTCAATGTTGGGTTATTCTTTCTGTTCCCAACAAGGCAAAACAGCACCAAATCATTGTTTTTGAGCTTTGCACATGGTAGTAAAATTACGTAAAAAGCGCTGTCACAGATGATTAACACCTGCAGTTTTGCATTTTCAATCTAGTGTTTTATATCTAGACATGAATATACACACATTAGACAGAAGGGCATAAAAACACCCCAAATAATGTAATCAAAATGTTTTCTTTGTTGCATATCAAAGCTCAGTCTTTTTTTTCAAACCATGTTACCTTGTAATTGAGTAAAGTGAATAGTAGGTCTGCATTTAATGGCTCTTTTCACTATTATTATTTCATCTGGTGTTTTATTATCATTTAGTAAATAACATGTTATCACAAGTTATCCTCACAGATTCCTTGTACACACATTTCTGATTCAGAGCCCACAGTGATGTAGTTATTGTTTATTGCCATTCTTAACTAAAGATAAACAATAAAACAATATGATCTATTGTTTATTATTGCTTAGTGCCTGATCTAGTCATGAAATAGAAATTGATTTAGTTTACAATGAAATGCACCACTTTCTCACATTTGAGAAGCTACAAGAAGAAAATGTTTTTTTATTTCATTAATGACAATATATAATATATAATTTAATTATCAAATCGTGATTGCTTGAGCACCAAACATAAACAATCTATTGGCGTGTCTGGAGCCTGATATTCACACTTGCCTGTCTCTGACTGTGTTTAGGGGGTCCATGAGTCGCGTGGTGTGAATGAGGACTACCTGAGGCTCGAGTCTCTGGTTCAGAAGGTGGTCTCGCCCTACCTGGGCACCCATGGGCTTTACTCTGGAGATGGTGCTGACGCCAATTGCTGTGTTCTTGGTGAGACAGTGTGGGCACAAACCCAAAAAGCAACGTAATAATGGCATGTGTCCGACGACGGGTGACATAAATTAATCAGCACTTTCCCTGCATTTCCTCTCGTCTTTCAGAGAAGTGTTTACCGTGGGGCTGGCCCAAGCCTGCGGATCAACCGTCTAAAAACCCTGTGGTACGATCAAAAAGCTACAATATCCCCCTGCTGCTGACCCCGGTGGCTGAGTATGACCTAGATGCCAGCTCTGTTGGCAGCGGAGGAATCCGGCGACACTCGGCCTGTGAGATTATTTCATGCCTGGAGGAACAAGGACAGGCCTACGCTGACCTGGCCTCAGGGTCTGAACTGTCTGGCCCCTCCTCCAACAGGCTGTGTGTGGCCTCTCAGTTCAATGGTATGACGCAGATTAAGACGTCTGATGTTAGTATTTGTGAAAAATCACAAGAATCCATAATAACCCAGTACCCTGTCTTCACAGGTATTGTACAAGCAGGGCCGAGTGCCATGGGCTTGCCTCTTTCGTCTTCTTCCATCCTTCCCCTTCATTCCTCAGGAGCTCTCCACGGAACTGAGGCCACAACAACAATGACTGATCTCAGTAAGGGTGCATCCTCCACGCCGCCCAGTGAATCATCCAGCCCTGAAACCATAATTGGACAAGTGCTAGAGTCTGCAGACTCAGACTCAGACGGGATATTTATTGATTTCCCACCTCACTCCTCAGAGGCTATGGGGTACAGCCGCGAGAGCAGGCAAAGCACTGTGTAGCTGCAGCCCCCCCCCACCCCACACCCCCACAGTGTGTAAGGTAATAATCTGTGAGAAAGATTAAAGAAATCTTACAACTACAATTGATTAAATGGGTACCATCTTCGTTTTTTAGTATAGTACGATGAGTTTCCATGACGAGTCCATTCAAAGTGCTTTCACTGGTGAGTGAAAATCTCTCAACTCTAAAATGTCAACTTTTCAGGAACTTAGAAAATCACTTGTTCTCAACAAAATACAGATCAAATGGAATCCAGTGGCATTTTTTTAAAAGGACTGATTGTTTTATCAAGTGTTCAACTCGAGGACACTGTAGTTGTGACTTTATCCTGAGCTGTCAAAGGTTATTACAGAGTATTGCCTCTGTAACCAAAGCACGATGCAGCTTATTCCTCTTCCACAAATCTCAAATTTAGTCCAAAACTACTAAAAACAAAACAGTGAGCTGCATAATTGCACTGACATGTTTCTTCGTTTTGGATGAACGCGGGAACTGTAGTTTATTTTGGGTCAATCCCACATACTCACTGATGGTAGTGTGGATACACACTAGAACTTCAAATGTGTGTGAATTTGTAGCTGAAAATAGCAACTCCTGCTTATGACTTTCACAGGATTTGTTGACAATAACAAAAATATACAATATGTTCAATATAATCCTTTTAACCCTAAGAGGAGCATTGGAAAAACTTGGAGTTATGAGGTTTTCACGCAGCATCAGTTTCTCACATTTTTAGATGGAAAAATTACTTTACAAATTTATCATGGATTTGTTTTGCATATGTGTATTTTGAACGTCATCTTTTCTGTTTATGCTTTGTTGTCTTCCTCTTGGCGGTAACAGTAAATGAGGTCTTCTGCTCTCACTTTTGTACGACGTGCAGACTGTTGAATTGTTTTTATTGTCAGCGGCGGTCATCCAGCTCTAATGCAAAATTCTCTTTTTAGAGCAAACATCGGTGTGACAGCATTTGCTTTTCTGTATAGCAGGAGTTTGAGGAATGTGACGATGTTTATTGTTTACATTTGACAAAGACATGAACATTTTGGCTGAATGTCGTCTCACACTGTATTTTGCACCACCACTACCTTGTAAATAAAAGTGCATTGTTGGTTTTTAGAACAGCTAGATAGTGTAAAGTGAGCTTTAAACTTTTAAATGAAGTGAGATTTTAATAAGGGCTTTTTAACTGAATCTTTTTCAAACGATGTTTTACCTCAAGCGTTTTGTACTTTACTTTTTTTGACAATCTATGATGTCTACAGAGTTGTACTTTGTATTAATTTGTTATACTAGCCCAGTAAAAATTAAATAAATTTGAATAGTATTTAAAAAGGTGGGTTATCTCTCCTGTGTATAATCTCATATTTTATATTAAGATTCAACATTTTATAGACAAAAAATACTGCAATCACCCTAAAATAACCAGCTTGCAGCCACATCCTGTAACTTTTATCAGCAGATGGAGTTTGCTCAGTTGTCATGGGGAAGATATCTAGTGAATGGACCTTGAGTTGAGATGTTTATTTTTTTGTCAAAACCCTGCCAGATTGCTCAACACCCCCAATTTAGTAGGAATCCGTCAAAATAAAATACATCAGCTGATAACACATACTTTTGTTTTGAAAGGTGGTACCGGAAGCCTTATATTTATCTATTAAAATAAGATACATCAGTTGATTTAAAACATGCTTTTGTTTTGAAGACTGACCGGAAGCTTTGCAGTTACTGCTGGCAACCGCAGGCGGAACACAAGCTTGAACTAGCTAGAAGCTAACTAGACGCTAACTACACTGCACTCTTCGCTGTGGTCGATCTGCGGTGCCGTTCAAACTAAGTCGTATGTATAAAAGTGTCGACATTTGTCTCGCTGGTGAAGAGTTGGTCTTTCAAACAAGGTCGACTCTCCCGGTCAGCTTGGTAAGACGTCTTTCTTTAAACAATGGTTTTATTCGGGTTAGCTGTAGCTAGCCAACATACAGTAGCTTCACTAAGTGGAAGTAAATGATTCCTCAACGATATCAGTATATTAATTTGTAAGCTTGGACGCTAGTGGTGGGAGTGTTGATGTATGACCAAAGTTAACTCTTATTTTCAGTCTTTACATCAATGTGATATTGAGAATGAGCCTGCCGTGTTGTGTTTGGTTTGTTTTCAGGTCACTCTGTGTGTGTCACCTTGCCTGTGGTCCCCAGTCTCTCTGGTTGTGGATGATACTGGCTCCGTGCCAGCCCTCCGTAGATGAAGATGTCCCTGGCCCAGCGAGTGCTCCTTTCCTGGATCTTCGCCCTGATCTTCCTTATCATGCTGGTCCTCAAGCTGGACTCCAAGATCCACTGGAACTGGTTTCTGATCTTCCTCCCTGTCTGGACCTTTGACACCATCCTCATCCTCATGTTGATAGTGAAGATGGCAGGGCGCTGCAAGACGGACTTTGACCCCAGGGATGGCGAGCAGAGCCTGAAGAGGAGGTTGTGGTACCTGACAGCCCTGCTGCTTAAGCTGGGCTTCTGTCTGACACTGTGCTCCCACCTGGAGAAGCTCTTCGAAGTGTGGGTCAGTGTGGTGTGTGTCCCTCTGTGGGTGCTGATGGGTGGGGCGCTGGTGGAGCTGGGACACAGTGTTTTCCACTACAGGAGGGACTGAACCTGAACATGGCTTTCAAATGTAATATAGGGGAGAACATTCTTTACACACAAGCTTCTATCGCTTGGTATGCACCAACCCGATCCATTGGATTGTTATCGGGGCCGATACTGACTTTATTCAGTGACTCTGGTATCGGTCAGACACATCAAGTACAGTTTCTTTGTCGATGTCATTATAAAATTAACTGTTTCTGCTCTAAGTTACGTTTGCATTGCAGACTCGATGCCATTGGGTTGGGGTCCCAATGAGTTCTGCGCACTGTGGATTACTGGTTTTAAATATGGGGGGGGGGGGGCGCTAGTATCAGATCGGGAAATAAGAAATCGGTTGGTGCAATCTTTTCTCTCGCCACAGTTGGAGCTAGCGGTGTGTCATTCTGTGATGCTATTGGATCTTCATTCAAAAGGAAGATTTAACGTACACAATCTTTAGAATAAATCCGGCCTTCACGTTGTTTTGGCATTCACACACATTACTGCCTTCTGGCTAATGGGATTTTCATTGTACATAAGCTAGACCTGTAATGCCAGGTGAGACTGGGTTTAAGAAATGGAGCTAAGCAAACTAAGGCTCAAGTGATCTGCCACTGTGATCCAAAATCAGTTACTTTCTACACTAAATGTCGGTCTGTAGTTCATCTGTACAGTATGTACTCACAAATACAGTAATGTCTAATGTGGGGTCCTTGTGACACTAAATCTAGCCGTGTATGGACGAAACGATCCAATCTGCACTAGCATGCACTGTGTGCCACTGAGCCATATTATATCCGTTTGTGAAATCACTGTTGAAAAGTGCGTCACTATTTTAGCATCTTTGTATAGCAGTTAGAAACCTCACAGCTTCCACATTCAATTCAATTCAATTTTATTTATATAGCGCCATATCATAACAAAGTTATCTCAAGGCACTCAATCACATGGAGCCGGTCGAGACCAACTTCCACACACACAAAGACCCAACGTTCCCACCATGAGCAAGCACTAGGCGACAACGACAAGGAAAAACTCCCTTTTAACAGGTAGAAACCTCGAGCAGAACCAGGCTCTAGGTGGGCAGAAATACCTGCAGAAATCTTTGGGAGAGAGAGAGAGAGAGGGGGACGAGAGAAGCAGAGCTAGGGGAAGAAGGTGAATTTGTGACGAGCATTAATGGGATATGGGTGTGTAAAAATGGAGAGGAGAGAGAGGAACTCAGTGCATCCTACGAGTCTCCCGGCAGCCTAGGCCTATAGCACCATAACTAAGGGGTTTTTAGTTTCCTATATCTGCTCTCTCACTGATTGCAATAATGTCATACCCTTACACTCCTTTATATTGGTTGCCTATAATATTGTTGATTCACGTTACAAACTGTGTTCTACCGGACTCACTGCAAGGCGCTCTGAATACGAATATCAGTGAGAAGGTCATTCTCTCAGACCATCAATAGAAAAGATAAGATTCATGAGCAATGAACCATAAATATCATAAACCATACCTTTGTGTCTCATAAATCACACAATTGTAATGAGTATAGAAGAGGTCGGTATGTTATATAATCTGTGGAAAAGTTTACTGTTCAGAATGTCATCCCACTGCTGAGAGAATTGCCTTAAAGTAGCCTATTTGCACTGAATGAGTATTACCTGGAGTCACTGTGTGATTTATAATAATTGGTGATCTTAACCTTGTGTTAACCTGCTGAGTTTATAAAGAGTAAAGTAAGAAATCCATTGCAAACACCCAGTATATTTCACCAAACACAAAGGTCATCAACAATGTGAAGGATGCAGTAAAAATGATTAATAAGAACTCTCAAAGAATCTTATGGACAACATCAGGATTCACATGAGGTCCCTGGGTAATTCTGGTCCAGTGTAAATGAGGCCATAGTCCAGCGATTCAGAGCACCTCGCCTTGGGTTTGAGATTTAGCTAAGTCCGCTGGCGTTCCCAGGGGTCATCTGCACAGAGCTGGCTGAGCTGGCAGATCCTGGCCGCTATGCTTGACCTCACGGCAGTCTGAAGTAATTGGCAGTCGGAAATCTCACCTCTCATCTACCATAGGATGGTTCTGTGCTCAGCATAGAAATAACATCCGTTGAAAAAAACACAAGCTCTTGGCGTCATTGTGCGAAGAAGAGAGAGAAAGAGAGAGTGAAAGGTAGAGGTTTGTTCACTGTCTTGAATTTTTCTCTAATTATGAGGAACAATTGTGTGTTAAAAAGATAATTGTGAGTTTCGTGTGCATGTGTGAGGAACTTGACTTTATGTGTTGCTCTATTCTGAGACGTTCCAGTTTATAGTAACCTGATAATACAAAAATGTAAACATTATCATTATCTTTTATCATATGATATAATTCTACTTTATAAAAAAAAAAAAAAATATATATATTATTGGATTAAGATATCTTAATTTTCATTTCGTAATTTCCAACACTTTGCATGATGAACTTAGCATATTAGCATACAGTGTTAGCATTAATATTAATGTGCAGCTGACTGTGACAGGAATGTAGTCATTGGTTTTGGAGGTATCCTGACAATAAATGTTTGACGTTAGTTAAAAATCTGACATGTTGGTGGTTGGAGGAAAGTCAGATGATCTGGCGTTATTATTTATCCTCTGTGAATCATGTTAGTCAAATTTTATGCCAATCTATCCTGCAGTCTGACATATTAGAATCACACAAGCGTGTCTAAAACGAACCAGCATCACTGGTTTCAGTGAATTTCCAGTAATGTCATGTGTTCACATTCACGTGATAAAGACCTGTGGAGGGAAATACTGTGACATATTAGCCACAAACTCTGCAAAGGGAGGAGGAGGAGGAGGGTTGGGGTACAATCGTCTGACTTTGACATGGGGGACCACTGTTCACTTCCTGTTTCCTTCTGACAGATGTTGTAGTACTAACATTGGTTTCTTTTAACCATGAACACGATCAAATTGTTATTTTAACACAATCACAACCTTTTCCTAACTCTAACCAAGTCATTGTTATACCTAAATCAAACCAAATCTTAACCATAGTGATGTCACATCAGAAAACTGTTTTATTTTTTAAACACACCTCTGACATTTTTTACATCGAATATCAACATATATTTACATGAGTAAATTTTATTGAAAACTGTGCTAAGCAAACTTAGCATTATGTAACATTAAAGGACACGTTCAGCATTAAGGAGAGTTAAATAAGATCAATACCACTCATTGTGTGGAGCTTGAACTGGGAGGTGATTTGGCTTAGTTTAAAATAAGACTGGAATCAGGTGAATCGTTAATGGCTTATAAGACACAGGTTCTTGATCTCTGCTCTTGGCAGCATGTGTGCAGTAAAGATATGCAGCCTGTCTACACACACCTTTACATATGACTGAACAGCACCGCTCTCTCTGCTGTTTATTTATTCAGTTAAGTCGTGTGTCTCTCAGAGTGACCTTATTGCTTTCACATCTGTCTCATTTCATGACGATCTCTGCCACCACACCTTTTTCTAACTCCCAACACACACACACACTCACACACACACACACACACACACACACACACACACACGAGAGAGAGTGAGAGAGATAGTAGAAACCCATTTCCATTGACACACCACAGCTTGCAGTATGCATGACCACCTTGCCATTATCTCATCGCAGAAATAATTTGAGTGTCAGATGTTTCGTCAGACATGGGAGCAGAGATTATTCACTCTGTCACAGACTGTGGAGTTGCGGCCTGTGAGAGAGTTAAATTTAGTCCCCGTATGAAAATTGCAGTGGTGATGGGGGAGATCTGACCGGGAAAATGATCCTTGTGACTTATTGTTGGACAGATCAGCTTTTTAAAATGTGACGTGTTATCCCTGTTTTAAGATCATTACAGCAAAGTCCTATTATCTCTGCTAATGACCTCATCATTCAAAGTAAGCAATCTTTATTCACTCCCCTCCAGATTCACAGAACAAAAGTCCAGACTGTGGGGGGACTGTGTTTTTTTTTTTACAATGTACCCACAGGAAATTATCGACTACCTCTCACTCCTACTTGAATAAGAAGGAGGTTGAAGAAGTTCACCACACAGTTATACAATCTGTTTCTTTTCAGCCTGCCTCAGCTGGAATGATGGAGTAGAAAAGAAGTTTTCGTCAATTGAAACTTAAGAAAATGGCCACTTTGGGAAAAACTCCCTCCAGACAAAAATGTCTTGACGAGAAATATCAAACTCTGGAATTAGAATTTATAAATGGCAACCATTCTGCAAGCCTCCATTCTGGTGCTTCAACTAATGTCATCCTGACTGAATGCAGACAGTTCCCTGGATAGTTTGCCAGATGGGCAGCACTTTTGGGGCAATTGGTTTCCTTGGAACAATAGTTTAATTGATCACAGTAAATAGTGAATCCTGACTTTAGCTTTGGTACGAAGAGAACTTCTGCTGAGAAATATGAAAAACATCATTCTAGACACAAGTTAAAGGCCGGTGAAATTCAACAGCATAAACGACAGCTTGACTTTCACTTGTACGCACCTACAGGTTTTGAGATTGACAAGTGCATTAAACCCTCAGCAATCAAACAATAGGCTCCATCAGCTGTTGGCTCAGCGTGATGGAGAACAAAAAGGCTGCGGTATCTGATTAGACTGACTGACACCACAGCACAGGTTGGCCGACACACCAGGGATAACCTGTTTACAAAGCTTCGGCCGCAGCGGTGTAACCTGACTTTAGC
Organism: Nannoperca obscura; assembly: GCA_036024295.1. Taxonomy (NCBI): domain Eukaryota; kingdom Metazoa; phylum Chordata; class Actinopteri; order Centrarchiformes; family Percichthyidae; genus Nannoperca; species Nannoperca obscura. Next base: position 14,294 of record JAVQJL010004804.1, read on the forward strand.
AACATCAGCCAAAACAATGGTCTGAGACAGCTCTGAGGGCATCAATATTTAACCGAGCAGGCTCGCAGACAAAAAGAGCTTGTCCTGGTTTATCTCTCCCAGGGGGGTCAGGCAATGCAGCAGACTAACTGCAAAACATTACTATGTAGAAGTGTAATTTACACCTTATTCCTTTGATAGCACTCATGGAGGAAAGAGTGCATGTGCCCAGACATGCCTTTTGAGCCATCAAGACAGCTTAGTGACCTCTCTACTTAGCTCTGGGCCAAACTCCCAGGTGTGCACAATACTGTAAATAGAACTCATATTGTTGAAGCACTGTGGACTAACACTGTATGAATTCAAAGCTACTGATAGAACTGTAATGCTTTTTAATTGTGCTGCAGAGTGTTAAAATACCTTGAAATCAGAACACAGACAATGTGTTGTGCAATATGCACAAATTGCTTCTGTAATATTTTATGATCAATAGCCTCGGGGTATCTTGTCTAAATGAAATGTTTACTTTTCAAATGGAATTAATTATGCAAATATGCTCTTGTTGTATTGTATGCCTAGATAAACTCCCTAAAAGTGGATACGTTTGCAGCATAGAGGAGCTTAGATTAGAGTGAATATATGACGCTTGTATATTTGTGTGCATATACTGTACCTGTACCTATGTATGATTGGATTTCCTTTGTTGCCTAAATGAAACAATTATGTTTAAATGTATGTGATGCATGTTCAGTGTTCAGAAGCACCCTGGCAGATTTGAGTGTGCTGATGGATTTAAAGTCCTGCTTAATTGGATAGAGAGAATTGATGGTCTTCTCTCTAAGTTAAATGAGTGGGTAGTGCTAAACAACATGGGCTGCTCTCTCCCTCTGACATTTTAATGCAATTCATTTTCATTTCAAATGTTTTACTTTTCTTCCCAAAGCACTGCTTTAATTGTGCACTTCAACCTGCACTCTGTCTGTCACAAAATGCCACAGACCACTTGCTGCATGTCAGGTTACCATGAAAGAAGCTCTGTGGGGCGATTAACATTTAGTATATTTAGCTGTTAGAAAGCCTTTGTCTATATAGAAGAATATATATCCATCATGACTATGTTCTTTCTTCTCCAGTTACATTTTTGTATTTAAGACGAAAGTCTACACAGAGATTTATGTCTATTGAATCGAGCTTATTTAAACAGCTTCCTCCAGTGATACAGAATGTGGAGGAGTACACTGAAAATCACATGAAATCATTTTTTTTTTATTACAACATGAGTTGGCACCGAATGAGGCAGTGGTTTAGAGAGACAGAGGAGAAGGAGTCAGACAGATGACACAGAAGCAGAGAGAAAGAGATGATTAGTCAATAAGACAAACTGTGACCAAAAACCTAAATAACCATTCTCTATGTGTTCCGCCTCATTCTGAATGCAGACATGGATTCAAGCCATCTGTATTTATATGCAGAAGCCATAAGCATGGGAGGGCTGGAGCGAAACAAGTTCAGATTGTGCAGAATCAATCTCAGGTAGATGTAAACAGGGCAAGTGGGGCCATGGAGATGTACCTGCTTGAGCTGACTGAGTCAAGAACACACAGAGGCACGTGGGCCTCACACATTACCAGGACGTTAATAATCTTGCCATGCTTATGCAACGGAGTGTCATGATTGACATCCCTGCAGCCGTGACATCAGGGCCACAGTATTTAATTAAATACCAGCCGAATATACGATGCCCACAGATGAACCGGGCCCCAGAGGAATTAGCTTTATTACTGGTCAAGAGGACCGATGGAAGGATGGAAAAATAGCTGAAGGACTTGATTGATAGAGGAAAAAGGAAACCAGAAGCTTTCAAGTTCAGAGCTACACCACAGACAAGTAATTCACCATGGGTTCCAGGGATTGGGTCATGATTTTTTATGATAAAATCAATAATTTACAGGTGATCTGGAGGACGGGCAGGTCAGCCTGTCAAGACACACAGCATGAAAAAATGAAGCACACTATTCCACCAATAATAATAATACATGCACTCCAAAGTCTTAGCTGACTGTGACTTCAGTTCATCTTCCTTTGGGCTGTGTTCAGACTGAAAATAGTGTTGTGCAAGGGGCTGCGTTGGTGTTGGCGTGCTGCTACAGGTACTTGTAAGAAGATGAAATAGGATCAAGGAGGTCCAGTTTGAATAATACATAAGTGAGTTTACAGGCTTATCAGAAGCTAAAGCACATTAGTTTATACTATGAGACACAGTTTAACTGTTTTAAAGTGACATAGGCAGCGTTTTTGCTTTAACTTATCATTGTGAAGTAAATGTTGATTGCACGATGTAATGGCTATGAAGTAATGACACCATTGACATTTAGACAGGTTTCCTAAAAGCCTCGCTTTCACTGTGCAATTCTGTCTGCCCACGGGTACGATCTGCCGGGGACAAAGAAGGCTCAATTTACAGCACAAAGAAAGACGGTCAACCATTGCACTGTGCAACCAAAGCAGAAGAGGAATAGGGCTTTTATTTACCGGTAGCTATTGATGGCTATCTCCAGCTAGCGGAAATGACGGACGGTGGAACAACTGCAGTAAATGAGAAGAGGGACAGTGATAAAAAACGAGGGAAAACAAGACTGAACCTTGGCCTGGCATTCGCTCGATGGAGAGAGCTGTGGGACTTGAGAGGGATCCAAACCGACTACTATGCCTCTATCATAGCTCTGAGATTGGGGATTCTTACAGTTATTTCTTGCCTAGGAGCAGCCAGAAAATGGACCAATTCAATTTTATTTACACAGCGTCAAATCATAACATAAATGATCTGAGTGCATGTCTAGACCGTAACGTTACTCTTCGTCACCCAATGATTTCCACCATGAGAAAGCACTAGAAGACAGTGTTTTCTTGTACTCCATCCTCCACTCCTATGCCAACCCCTGTTTTAGTCACATACTCAAACTATGTTATTACTCAATATAAAATTATGACATAAATTGAATTGTGGTAAAAGTTGAGCCAGTGTCTATTAGGTATTTTCATGCCTTGCTGTGCTTAAGCAGTGACCTCGTTGAAATGAATGAGGACATTGTGTTTTTGGACACATCGCTGTTGTCAGTCTGAACACGGCTTTAAGCTGTGTGTGCTATGTGGTGAACCAGCGGGCTGATGAGTGGACGTCAAACTGCATTAGGGGAAGTTTTATATGATAGTCCACACAGGAGAACTGTACTTCTGTCATATTTCTGTCTGTTGTCTTTGGTCATGCAAAGTTTTTTTCAGACAGCTCCAACACAGGGACCAAGTCCCTGAGTGACTCAGTGACAGTAAAAAATAAAATAAAAAAGGCATTCAAACTCCTGTCTTATTTCAACATTGGATAGTCTATCTTCATGCCCGCGCTCTTAGGGTCTGTCATCTTTTTTCCTTAAACAGAGGGCATAGTGTATGCACACACACTCACTTTCTCCCTCAACTGTACTTAATAACTTAAATAGTTAAAACTGAATCCAACCACATGCAAGAATGTAGATATTCAACCTTAAAGCAATGGCTGTGTTTTGTTTTTTCTGCAGTATCACAGCAGCTTAGTGGATGTTCAGTATCAAAATTCTGACAAGTTGCAATTGTAACATTGTCACATTCACAGTCTTTGTGCTCACTCTTTGACACGAGGGTTGACACAAACGCAGGAAGACCATCCAGTAAAATCCAATAACAATAACAACAGCTACAGCCTCTAAAATGAGTATATTGTTAATGTCTAGCAGCTCTCTCTCTCTTTGCAGGGCTATTGGACTGCATTGGATTGGAATGCATTATACTACTTTTATTGTCATACCAATCTCACTTTCACATGAGATTGCCCGAAATTAGGGACACAAGTCTTATATATACAATAAACATAAACAATTGAAAAGCACTAGCAGCAATAAAAATAATTCCAAGTGTCTGTATTTTTTCGTTCCAGGGTCTGTGGAATGACTGTATTGACGGCGGAAGTGAAGGCAGACATAAGAGTCCTTGCTCTCCAACCTAATCAACCTAATGAAGCTCAGTGTTATATAATGGAGAAACATAGCACTTTGCATAGCTTTGTCACAAAACAACATCAACATCAACATCAGGTTCAGCCAGCATTCTCAAAAAAAAGATCTGCTCCTGCACTGTTTTCCCCTCAGCTGCTAATTCAGCCCCAATACAGACTGCCAGCAGCTCTATTCCACCACTGTGGAGGACATAATGTACAGTGTTTGTACAACAGTTTAAGAGAAAGGTCACAAAGAAGAGGGACTTTCCATCACTTGTTGAAGCACTCGACATTTGCCCCAATGAGATAGTTCCCAAGATGAATGGTCACCTGAGGCCCTCATCGCCCCACCTGTGACAAGCTGTGCTGTGGAAAGACACTTCTCAGCTGTCAGTCGGATACAAACAGGCATCAGGGCATCAGCACAGAGACACAGAGGCTGAACACTGTCCATACTTGGCTGACAGAAAACCGACTAATTCTTTGGACTATAAATTAATAATGTCAGTATTCTGTAATCATCACAATAAAACTATTTATTTGCCCCCTGTAGTGCCCATTATTGTTTATTGGGCATATTTTTTAATGGAGACTTAATGGGTGCAGTTGGATTTTATGACGCTATTTCTGCGACCCTGAAAGGAAAAGCTGGTATAGAAAGGGTAGGATTGATGTTTCCTCTGCCAGGTATATGTCCAGTTGGCTCGTTGATTTAGTTTTGCTGCTTGTCCTACAGGTTTTGTTCATCTTTCCATGTGATTTAAATGCTGCTGCTGTTGTGTCTTCCAGCTGTGTGTGTGTGTGGTTATATATGTATGTGTTTTTTGTTTTGTTCTGTTTGTTACCTGTTAAGTTACCTCTGTTGTTTTGAGGTCATTACCAATATTAATATCTGAGAGTTTAAAAAAATCTCCCTCAGATCCTTTAAAAGATCACCTACATTTTGTTAATAAGGAATTTGTTATTAAAGATATGTGCTGTTGTGACATTTGAGACAGTTAGGGTCAAAATAATTTTGTCAGTGCTCTCTGGTGGACAAACTGTGTAATGAAGACGAAGAAGTTTCTATATTACATTAAATATATTTTTGACATTTTTTTATTGCAGTTTCTTGTAATTACTGGCTGAGATACACGTCTAGAACAACATATCCTTCATCAGCTGAAATGATTAAATAATTGATATTATTACAGATGCATCAGTAAGGGTTTACTACTGATGGCCTTATTATGGCTAAGATAGCATTCAGGAGCTAATGTTCTTAGGTAGGACTGCAACTACAAGCTACTTTTATTATTGATTAAACTGTTACTACTAGTCAGCTGTTGAAAAGAAATGCATATTTTAACATTTCAAATATTAGAAAACAGGGAAAACAACCAATCAAAATGTCCTTGAGCCCAAGGTAATGATTTCAGATGTTTTGTTTAATCTCACAAACAGCCCAAACCCAAAAGATATTCAATTTACAATAAAGTGAAGCTAAGGAAATCAGGAAACAGGAAATGGTGAATGTTTGGCATTTTTCCAAAAAAATAAACTAAAAAAGAATACCAGTCAATGTCATGACACTTTTTCACTTCTGGCTTCACTCACAACAACATGGTGTTTGATAAGCCACGTATCAAAGAATGCCCTAAACTCTGTGATTGTCTTGATTCGTGTGATTTCATTCTCAATTGATCTGAAGCAGATGTAGCAAAACCAGTGCTTACAGCCAGCAGCATGTATCATTATTCAGAACATTGCATTATGATGACAGCCTAAAAAAGTTGCTTATGCCTCTAACTGCTACCATAAATCAGTGAAAAGCTTTTACGTTTTCTTATGGGATGGAGGCGTTATTTGTCTTTTTACAGAGTTCAGGTTTGTTGTCAGGTCTTATCAAAACTAGTAATGTTTAAAGTGCTTTCTCTCTTCGAAAGGGTTTAGTCAGGCTAATGAAAATATTAAACTTTCAAATCATTCCCCAATACATTTTCTCTGGTTCAAACGTGTATTGAATTTTTGTATGTAGTTCACTCTGCATGCCTTCCCACAAGCAAACAAGCTGCTACAGTCACTTTGTAGGAACAGAAGACCAATCATTCCCACTCTGTGTGTAGGAACAGATCACTGTGTAAGGATTCAAAACAAAGTAAAAGATAACCCTCCGTGGTCTTTAGGGTGTGCTTCCTTTAGCCCAAATCTAAAATCAGGCCTGTAAAATAGGCCAAAATAAATTTTTTGTTTGTTATAAGAGCTTGAACTTTGCTGGAGGTTTTAATGCTGCCCTCTGACTCTCTGGCAGAGTTTTCTTTTTGCTTTGATCGTTATCTCCCCAGGTACAAAACAGTGTGCTCTGAATCCTGTCCTTCCACTGAGTTTCCTGTAAAAAGGCCTCTTTTCTAAGATATCAAAGGAAGCAGAACACGCCATCAATCATTTGTTTAAACCCTTAATTATCCAAGCCCACAAGTCCATTAAGGCTAAAATTACTCCTATACACTGATATTGTAGATATAACAAACTCTTCCAGCATTCTTTAGTTCTGTGATACAGTTTACTCAAATGAAGCAAACAAACACTACAGGGCTTTCATTTTATACTACACAGTATCAGATTTCTTTGGGGGGGGGGGGGGGGAAGGTATTAAAAAGATTATTAATGTAACCACTTTTGGGGCTAAAGCTTATGTTTTTTTTTTTCCCATTTTGTAATTAGCTCCCTTAGCACAAATTAAACTATTCTTGTGGAAAGCTTCAGTTGGTTAACTCAAGAGTGAAAACAATGACCTTTAATCATTACACAATGTGCAGTAACTATTCAAAGGTCCTGCGGTTATGTTTGTAATACAGATAGAAAGTCTGTTTTGGTGTCTAAGGTTGCTGCTTTTGTTTGGATGGTTCGGTGAAATCCCTGCCATTTAATCAGCGTAGGTTTGTTTTTAATTAATATTTTATAATACTGAGATATATATAGAAATAGAGTTAGTAGCATTAACAGTCAAAATGTCTCCAGCATGTGCAACAGTGCAGCTTGAGCATAACACGAGATGTGAAAATATTTGTTTTCCATGATTTCTACGCAAGGTCGCAATTTTCTCAGATTTTTCAGTTGTGCTGTGATAACACACCTTCCCATAAATCACCCAACAGTGTTTACAACATGAGCTTTAAGAAGATCTTTCACAACTAGTTTACAAAAATATTTTGCACATTTGCTTTATTGATCCGTAATTCATCATAAACATGTTAATCTTAGTTAAATGTGTTGAAATATTTTGATCATACATTAACGTACTTTCACACAGAGTGAGTGAACTAAGCCACACATGCAGTACTGTTCTCTGCTCCTCCAACCCCTGCATAATGAGTAATAATGCTCCTATAAATGGAGGTGAAAGAGTCAGACACTGAGCACCATTATCAGAGACATCCAGTTTCTTTCTGAGGCCAACGAAAACGAGCACAAAAGAGTGTCAGGGTTCTGAGAGAAGATAAGGTGCATTCTTACCATCTCTCCAATTTACAGGCCTTGAGAATAAAAGGGAGGCTGTGGCTGTTATATTAAAGGTTTAAAAATGGAGTGGCATTTTTATTTCTTTTTCCCGGACCTCATTTTATCTGCTCCGATCCTGATGGTGCAATTGGTTTCAAGTACAAAAGTGTCTCTGTCCTCACTCCACTGCTTTGCTTTTGTGTGTGTCTTTTATGTGTGTTTGTGTGTGTGTGTGTATGTGTGTGTGTATATGCGCGCACATAATAAGAGCATATGTGTGTTAACTAAGCTGTTTGTGTGTTATATAGCCCTCTGATTTGATAGGACAGTCATTACTGTACTGTATACAGGGTCAACTGGGAGGGTCACTGGAGTGTAAAGGAGGAAGAAAGAAAGAAGGAGGATGAGAACATTGCTTTGAAACCACTAATACCTTCAGGGGAAATATAAGTCAGAGAGTGTGAGAGAGAGTGGGTAAGATAAATATATGCCGGGTGGTTGAGCTAAAGACGTGCTGTCTTCGGGTTTAAAATGAGAGACCACGCTTCTGGTGATAGGTGACATTTTATTGATCTGCAGCCAAGTTGGAGCTAGCAGGACACGAGTGAAGTAGTGCTTCGTGATTGGACACTTAAATTGTGACAATGATGAACTTTTCCCCACTGGGTCTTCATCTCCTCCTCCATGTATCTGTCTGTCTTTTCATTTCTCTCTTTTTCAAAAAAAAAAAGTTCCAGAGATGCAGGAGACAAAAGTGAGCTGGGGAACCATCGTGCTCTTTAATGGAGACCTATGAAAATCTGCATCCCCTCCTGTGCCCAGGGGTCAGCCACGATTGTTTAATTCAATACTGTGCTGTCTTGTCTCACGTGCACACACAAGTTTGCACAAACACAGATGCACACAGAAAAGAACAGTGTCCTCGTCTCCTTTGAGGGAGGGACCTTGAGACGGCCAGTGTGAATGGCAGAAAAACAATTAGCCCTTTTCGTCCTCCAGTGAAGAGGTGTTGCCAGGCAGCAGTAGCATGACGTTGTTACCCACCAGTAGTAGCCGGGAGGGGCGGGACGGAAGGAGAAGGTGTGTGTGTGTGTTTGTGGCTGTGTGATAGAAAATGTACAGTAGGTCTTTGGCGATGGCGATGGCGATGGCGTTGGCGTTTAGGGGAGTGTCAGAGGAACGCAGGACCTTGAAAACACATGTATATAAGCCTTTATGTCTCTGTATGTGTGTGAGTGTGTGACTTTATTTCTAAACATGGAGGCTAAGATGGAGGATGTTTTGTGCAAATCTGCCCTGGAGTCTGGCATCATTGCTTTTAATGAGCACTTTAATCCCCCATGCATTCCATTTCAAGAAATGGATATCGATTTCAGGGTGGAGAGACAAAGTGAGTGAATGGTGGAGAGACACAGCAAGTAATACTCTTATTTAAGGAATATATTATATACGTTAGAAATTATTCTTAGATATAACACAGAGTACTGAACTATACTTTTTGCTTGTTGAATGAAATATGTCCGTAGCCAGGGAAGAAGCTACTACTGAGGTCACTGAAATCATGTCATCTGCATTTTTTTCTGAGAATTTGGGAATTTTAGGATTGCATAGTAGGGGCAGATTCCAGTATTTTTAACTAAAAACATTTTTAAAGATAATTTATAACATATTTAAATATGTATTATTATTATTATTATTTAATCAAATTGATTATATAATATTAACAGACTATTTTGATGGGAGCTCAGAAATGGTTTTTATATGTATATTTATTTCTTTTTATATAGTTTTATTTTATTTTTTTTATCTTTTATATGTGACCTCAGTAACAACACAGGACTGAGTATTTTACAAATGTCAAGTACCAACAGCCAAGTATAGTGCAGTGAGTGCCTGTAGCTTTGAGCTAAATGCTAACATGCTCACAGTGACAATGATGATGTTGATGTGCTGATTATTAGCATGTTACCATCTTAGTTTAGCATGTTAGCATGCTAACATTTGCTAATTAGCAATAAAGACAGTACGGCTCATGTTGAGGTTGATGGTAATGTTCTTAGTTTTCCAAGTATTTAACCCAAATAGATAATGGACAAATATAAATTTTGACCTGATGATGGCACTAGAGGCAAAGCTAAAGGATTACCGGGATTTATTACAATTCATCTTGAGGGGACATCCATGTCTGTAATAAATTTCATTGAAAGCTTCATCAGTAATCCAGTCTTGTTTAAAGGTATTCAGAGTTTTCAGTGCACTTTATAACTCTATTGGGACTGTCAGTTACTCAATATCTGCCTGTGACTCACCGCAGAGCAGAGCAACAGCCTCAGTCACTCTTCTGTAATCCTCCAACTCTTCATTGGCTTTTTTTTCTTTTTAATACATTTTGTGTATATATATGTACACTGTATATCACATAAATGTTTTTATCTCTCAAAATCACTTATGCCATATAGCTGTTATCTGCAGCAAAACCAATTCAGCGGTTTTGGAGATGTTGCCTTTTAGCTACAGTATAGTTCATTGTGGACTCATAGTGACAATGGATTGGAGTAATAAGGAGACTAAATGAAAAATAAGAGAGAGAGAGAGGGAGAGACATAAAAAACGAAGAAAGGAAAGGATTATGATAATATTTGCAAATTTTGTGTTAATTCTCATTCTGAAGACTGTAGTTCTCCAGTGTCACATCATCAACTCAGAGCTAATTTGTGCAGCTATATCTCCCTCGGTCTTATCTCCTCACCACTCTCCTAACTTGTCTGACTCCGTCCAAAAATCTTTTCCCTTCACTCCTTTATCTGTGTCTCCACTCCCCTCTCTTTCACTTCCTCTGGTACTGCAGAGCCTCAAGGTAAAAGCAAACTCAACAAGGCAGAGGGATTGTGTTATGATGCTAACCTCATTGTGACTATTATAAATATGTATTAGGTTGATCGACCTTCACTCTTGGAATCTATATGTATTCCTGAGATGTGTTTATGGAGCAATAAAAGCAAAAACGGAAGTCAAGCAAAGTAAATAGTGCAGTGTGATGATATCAGTGATTATACTCACAATCAAAGGCTCCACAGTGGCAGTAGGATTTGTGTAATACTATTTTCTTTACAATAAAATCACATTTTTTTGCACCAAAGGTTATTTAGTTTCAGAAAAAGTTGTTAAGGACAGCTCTCAAAGGTCTGTTAAAATGCGGTGTTTTAAAATGCTAGTGTAATATTTTCACAGTATAATTAAATAATATGCCAGTGTTTAAGACATGTACCTTTCACATTAAATGCATAACTATTATAGATATTATTTGAAAATGGTATGAAAACACCACCAAAAGTGATGGTTGGAAAAAGTTTACGTTCCCAAGAGGGAACCTTACCTTTTAGCTGAGAGTAAATAATGACCTAGATGTATACAGCTAAAGTAATCTGCTGTGTTACTAAGTCCCAAAACTGGATTAATAACACCAGCCAATATTTATGGTTGGTTTAATGAGACGTGCAACAGTCTGTCAGGCTTTATGATCAGTGCTTTACTTATCAATACATAGTTCAGTGTTTGTTGGGCTATTTAGAGTTTCAGTGTACGATTTGGTGATGGATGTTGGTTGTAAATCAGGTTTCATAAAGGAGACAAACTGATGGTTTTGTATGGAAAATACATGACTTTATTATGATTTTTTCAGAGAGAATAATCACAAACAGATGTAAGGTAGTTAGTTCTTCACAGGTGTGTACAGAGTCTATTGTTTGTATTCCCCTTCAGCTGATTGCATTTTCTACATAAGAAATCCTGTATTGACTCATCTGAGATGAGTTTTTACATTATGATTGAATGCATCACATTTGTAAGATTTGATGTGACACCACACGTCTGATGTCACATTTGGTATTTTCCTAGCAAATGGCCTAAATTTCATATGTGCTACTAGTTTCTTTGTTTTCAATTTGTGCTGCCTAGCCTTTGTGTGGGACAATGTGACTTAACCACATGAATTGGTGATCCAAAACAATGAGCTGAAAACAGCCAAAAGTTGTAAAGAGCTGTAGACTTAAGTGTTGATTCTCAGTGAGTTTGGCAGTACTAATAATCATTTCACATGTTTCATTTGGTTATTGACACCAGGACTGGACATATATTTATTATACCCCAATTTTTTATAGATTCCTTTCAGGACTTTCAGGACACTTACATTTACTTATAGGACTTCACTTATTTTGAGCTGTGGTCAAGTTACATATGGTCTAAGTTCATCATGTTATGTGGAAAAGAAGGAAAGTTTAATTTGCTCACATTGTTTATGTTAATGTTACATTACAGAAAGCTGCACACACCAAAGATAACAGATAAATGCCAATAATCTACTTATTCCCACCTTATTCATGAAATTTTATTGATCTTGAAATGATTACGTTTGATATTCAAACACACCTAATTACATGCTTTACAACATTATTAACACATACATACAGAGTTGCTTTAATAAATGATTTATATGTTTATAAGTTTTATATGGTGGAAAGGCAGTCCTGTATGTCAGTATATATTTTTCATTTAAAATGAGAATGATCCCACAGCAATTTACAGATAGTGTATTATTACAGTTCTTTCTTATGATAAGATTATATTTAGCTTTCCTCACTTTGGCTAGATCAAAGTACAGTATGTGGTCGAAACAGACCATGGGAGAATCTGTCTCTTAATCTGTTTTCAAAGACAGAAATGAATCAAAACCAATGACAAAATATACTCAGTTATGAAAAAGTTTTAATAGAAGCTCTGAAGCTTTTGCCCATTTAGAGACTGAAGTATGAGCCAGATGTGACATATTTTTGAAAAACATTTATTCAGTCACATGAAAGAAATAGATCACAGCTGCACAGAAAATATACAAACCATTTATGACTGAAGCTTAGCCGTATGTAAAGAATCATGCATTAACATTTAATTTTCATTACAAAGTAGCAAAAAGTACATAATGTCTTCTCCTAAAGGAGTGTAAAGAAAGGGAGCGGTTTTTGGTTTCCTTTCCTTATACACCTTCAGACTTTTAAAACATTTCAAGAATATAATGTGATTGCAAGCAGGGGTCATTGATGTGTGACAAACCGAGTTGAGTTTCACTGCATGATTGGATTTCTGGAGAAATCTCAGGTCTGAAGAACACACACACACACACACACACACACAAACAAAAAAGTCTGTCGCCAGAAATGTTCGCACAGCACAATAATGGCAGCTTATAAAAAAGCATAAATGGCTCACCAACAGGACAAAGTGGCATTCAAAGGGTGATAAGCAGAGTTTGTTCAGACCAGACTGCCAGTTTCTGTTGAAAGAAATGGCACTATTTCTATGAGCTTCCACGCTGTCTGATAGACAGATATCTCTTTGTCCCTTCTAAAATCTTTTGCATGGTAGAAATCTAAAATAGTATGCTGACTCACTGTTTTCAACTGAATTAATTGCATTTGAAAGTCCAAAGTTATTTCAGTTTCTGCTTAAGCCATATGGGAAAATAAGGCCAAATTCAGTTTCCTACATTCGATTTGCAAGATGGTTCATCATATAATGCTGAGATATTGAAATATTAAACGTAAAGGTGTTGAGGGGCCTTGATGGAATCTCCATAACCAGAGAGTCCCTTATATTAATCATCTCTTGCTGGATGATAGTGACGTTATCAAATAAAAGAACTCCTTGAACATTATCTTCCAAGATATCTTAGATCTTTGTCCAGGTGCAGGACCATCTCATTATGTCCAGCTCTGCAGAAACTCTGAAAAAGTGGTAAAGAAAATGATCTGTCTCTGACTTCTAATATGTGCTCCTGAATTTGCTCCAAAGGCTTTCTATTTTTCATCCCCTGGTTGAGATGTGTGATGATGATGATGGGCTTATCCATCGCTCGTGATTAGAGGGAAATTCATCTCAAGCCTCCTGGGGAATGCTTTAAGAAACCAATGATTACTTTAGTATATCCACCATCAATTTTATCCCGGGGTTTCAAAAACATTTTTTAGATCACTAGGTTCTGGAGAAAGAAATAACTTAGCAGAGGTTTTGTTAAATCCACCTTGCAAGGGAAAGCCCAAGCTGAAGAAGAAAATACTAACAATGAATCCACTAAATGCCAATAAGACAAGTTAGGTTAGTGAGTTAGTGGTGAGACTAACAGACTGCAGAAAATAAATTAGTGGAATTACAAGGCAAAATACTTTTTCAAGACACTGTAGGTGATAGGTCATGTTTGTTTTTGTGTCTTAAGGATTGAAAACTGATTGAAAAACAAGATCATACATGATGGCATGCACAGAATATGGTTAAAAGATGCCCCTCAACTAAATCTGAAAAGCTCTGTGATCAGTTTTGTTGATCTTAGACTTCATTGCTGTCCTTTGCGATTTTCAAAGATTCCAAAATCCAAGGGGGAACATGTTTTTTAAGAAAGTCTTACTGTTCCACTGATGGAAAAATGAAGAGAGCAGAACAAGGAGAAAAATCTGCCATGACATATTTACAGCATAAAAGAGCAACTCTCTTCCTCTCTGTCTAATGGCAAATAGCAACAGAAAGGATTGTAATATCAAAGAAATTGGTTTGTTTTGCACTGTAAACCTGTAATGTAAAGCTGGTAATGTAAGAATATCAAATCTTTCCTCATCAGCCAGTATGAAACTTTAATATAAATGTAATGGTGACACAAGTCCTAGCAGTTTAAAAACTCTAATGTAGTGTTGAATTCGAAGTGCACAACCAAAAAAGGTCTTGGTCACTTTTTGAAACTAAAAAACCCTTTAGAAAGCCTGGTGTTCTGCCCCCCCCATCTGTAACTCTAAGAAACCTTGACTCATAGCTGTTCCTCTCTGCTGCACATCACCCACATCACGCTCCCACCACTCTGCTGTCACCACATGCTCTATTTCCCCTCCAAATGTGAATACTGTCCATCCCTCGTTGTTCTGTAGTGCTTAGTGACAAGTGTGTGTGTGTGTGTGTGTGTGTGTGTGTGTGTGTGTATGAGTGTGTTTACATACAGTATGTGTTTTTGCACACTTGTGTATGTGGTCTGCTCCTGTCTGCATGAATGAATGGATGGATGTGTGTGTAGTCCGTGTTTTCTCTGTTTCCTCTGCAATTAAATGGACTTCCACAGAATTCCATTAGTATCCATTTGTGTGAAGAGTTTGACTCTTTCTGACATCTTCCCTACTACTTGTTGGTGTGTGTGTGTACATGGTGAACCTGGAGCTCTCTCAAGAGAAGCACAGAGGGAACAGTGGGACTGAATGTCGGACATTTAGGACAGCTTCCAATCCGATACAGTGCAATACTTTGCCTCTTCCGCCTCAGGCTGGGTTGACATTTAATTTCTCTATCCCGGTGACCAATGCATAAAAGAGAAGGTCCTGCTGCAATTACTGACAAGTTCAGCGCAGTGGAGTGTAGTGTGCTGTGATGTTAAGATGCTGAATGGGAGCTTTTATGGCATTACTGTTCTGTCGCGCATACTCACACACTGGTATGCACACATGGACAAAAGGCGAAGGCAATCTTCATTTTGTTCAAACATGACATTATTTCCATCCCATAGAAATATATTGCAGGGGCCAAAACCAAGACCTTCTGTATGATTACAAATGTGATGCAGCATTTCGTCTACGTCAGTCAGGATGTTTGCATTCTTAATTTAATCCATTTATGGCAATTTCAGTTAACTGGCATGGAAGCCATGCATGCCGTGAATTCAGCCTCCTGCTAATGGTTTTAACAAAATGGTTTGGCTTTACTCTGTCAGCCTGATAAATATGTGGGATTTCATGTTCGTTAATGACCTGTCAGTCAAGGAGAAGTGGCAACCACGGGTCTACACACTCAGGCAAGCGAACATGAGGTAAACACAAACGTGACAAAAAACACAAAACAAATGCCTACACAGAAACACTCATACATGCAGATGCAGAAACAAGAGCCTCTGTGCAGCCATTTGTACATCCATCTCTAGCATGGTCATTCACATGGTGCCTCTATATGCAGATTCTATTTCACTCTCTAATCCTGCCAAAGCGTTACATACCAGCCTAGCTTAACACCTAGCCAACTGCAGCGACAGAGCAACACCTTGTTATAACTTAAGCTTTTTTCTTTCTTTTTTTTACTGCAGCTCTTAATCCTGCCATCTTTGTTTCTCTCTCTTTCTCACTCTCTTTCCATCCAGCTCTTCTCATCCTCTACTCCTTGTCCTCTGTCATTTTGCTCCCTGCTGGATGCCCACCAAGAGCTTACCCTGGACTCATGCCTGGCCAGAGACGCTGCCAGTCAAACAATTCACTGTAAGTGTGAGGTGTAGAGGGATTCAGCTACCACCAGGGGTCGGTAGTGTGCCACAAAGTATTTGCATTTCCTTTCAAGTGATACTCCCAAGCTCAAAAACTAGCAATAATAATAATAATAGTAACTCTCATGTTTTAGCAGCAGATGGACTGAAGCATTTTTGTCTATTCTTTCTGGCAGATCCTGAGAGTAAAACCCCCTGTACCAAGCAGCCCCAAACATGAGCGACAAAGTAAGTGAAGAGGCTGTGGGAGAAGGCTGAAATGGAGCAGATGGCAGACAGGTGGAAGCGAGAGGGCAGAGAAGAGAGACGTAGAGAGAGAGAGAGAGAGGAGAAAGGGCAGGATCGAGGGTGAATCTATCAGCGTCTTCCTGTGAGGCGTGACAGAGCGCCGGACAGCGAGATGGATGCCTGTAGGTGTTCACTGAGGGGCAAAGCAGCTGGCAGTTCACTCCTCTGTCTTTTGTTGGATTCACCTGGATGCCTCATTGACACATAAGCTGACACAGCACTGGTACTACACACACACACACACACACATTCATGCATCCACCCGCAGCTAGTCACAAACATGCTTAAAATTCTCAGTAAGCCCTCTAGGTAGAAAAAAAAGAGCACAGAGCAGAGGGGCAGACAACCACAGCATTGTTTACAATAGGATTAATATCAATGTAATGCCAGGCAATTTCAGCTATTTTAAATGGAAGTTTGTGCACATGTAGCTTTTTCAGAAATCACTCTGGAGTGGAGCCCAATGGGTGAAACTTGACAATGCTAATAACGCTGTGGCCGCTCCGTGGAGTGGATGCAGAGACAGAAAGAGACTGAGGAGATAAGTTGAGGAAGAAGTCGAATGCTGAGCAGGTCCTGCCAGTGGGCTGTGAGCCAATATCCGTCACTGTGGCATTAATTATATTCTCTATTCATTAGAGCCCACCCTGGGGACCGCAGTTATTAGACACAACCCAATTAGGCCTGCGGTGAGCTAACGATGCCGGGCCGACGCGAGGGGCAGTGGGACGAATAAGGCAACCTAGAGGGTTTCAGCAGTGCCTCCATCAGCCCCTTTTCCGGGAGTGGGAGGACTCAGAGCAGATGGAAAAGGATGATCTAAGAGGATATGTAATCTTACAAGCTATATCCTCAAAGAAATCTATTTTTGCTGTTATTCTGTTAGTATATGAGAGAAAACATTTGTAGGGTTTATCTTGTGTGGAATATTCATACGCACGAAGGCTCGCGTCAGAGGATAAGTAGAAGAAAACCCCTTTCCCAAACTGGCATTGAAATCTGCACCAGAAATAAACCTCTTCAGAGACAATATCTCAGTGACATATTGTGAAGGCATGATGTTGATATGATGGACATGTGTATGTGGGACGATGTCTTAGTGTAGTAGTCTTAGATTGTTTCATCTCATCCTGTAAATCCTCATATTTTAGAGATTATTTTAGAGGTTACTGTACCATGAAAGGCAATGACATCTTCTATTGCTCATTTTAAAGGTCCCACAAGGATACAATGGAAGTCAGACAAAGCACAATACTTCATTTTTATGATTTGGTGGAGAGCTTCCAAATCTAGATGAGCATTAGCAGATGAGGCGAGTTTTACAGTCTCATCTGCTGGCTGTGACACTTTTTAATGTCACATTTTATTAGGTCTATACCCAACTCAGAACTTTTTCAGTCCAATTGGATTTGGCTGTCCAATACGAATATTCGACAATTCGTTTTATTGAACTGTCAGATTTTATACAGGTTTTGCTCTGGCTGCCAGTACCTGTCACAGACATCTTCACCGACCTAATGGGACGATTTGATGTAGAGGAGAGCAGCGTGAAAGTGAGGAGCATTTTACCCTGCGGGAAACGAAATTACTGACAGAAATAACACAAAACAAAAAATGACTGCTTGACATAAAGAATCTCAATCGATTGATGATTTGACTTTTCAGGGGGCGGCCCTGCATATTTTACAATGACTACAATTTCAGGACAAAATTGGTCTTTGAAATTCGGAGCCCTCAGATTGAACAGAAGGTGCAGATCAATTCTATATCGTTCTGAAATTAGAACAAAACAATGCTTAAATACCACATTGACCTTCCAGCAGCAGGCATCCTCCTTTTCCTGCTCAATATCTTCTTCTTCAGCTTATCTTTCTCTCTGTCTTTAATGATGGTTGTATGTGTGCACTTGGCTGCCCTGGATCAGGCAAGGTGGATAGGCTGTTATGGCTGGGGATGAGGTGAATCAATGTATCAGCACTTCTTTGATGCAGAGCCTGTTTCCCTATAGCGTGTCTTTGGTTGATTAAACACATCGACTGGCCTGTCAACAGGCTGGAGGGATGGCCCACTGCAGCACTCCGTGGCACTGCTTCCCCACCATCTCTGAGCCTTAGCTGGGGACTAAAAGGTAAAGGCAACGCTGGATGTCTGGTGATGTCAGCACAATACATTTGACAACACAGGAAAGCATGTCTTCATCTACTCTGTTTTCACTCTTCTCCTTTCTGTACAATTATACTGTCAAGAAACCTTCACCTTTTGTTATATGTAATTGGTGGAAATTACATAATATGATGTAATTAATTACTGAATGAACTGTCTTAGACTTCTTTTCTGTCTCTTATTCCCTTTATCTCTAACGTTCTCTCCTGGGGGGGGGGGGGG
>JAVQJL010004805.1:0-20853 GCA_036024295.1 Nannoperca obscura
CACACACACACACACACACACACACACACACACACACACACACACAGAAATATATACAAATATATATATATATATATATATATATATATATATATATATAGAGAGAGAGAGAGAGAGACACACACACACACATCACAAAGAATTACGCCATGCACTCTTGGATGGGTTTTGACATGTCAGCATTGAGAAATTCTTGGAGGTGAAACGAGGAGCCAGACCACTGAAAAGGTCGTAAATCTCCCTCCACTGGGGTGCATTTAGTTTCCTTCGCAAAAGACTTTAAGACAAAAGAAGTAAATTTTCCCGCCTATAAAGAAAAGCAGCAGCCTGGATTGCTTGTGCTGTCACTGATACCAGGGCCGAGGCAACTTATCTAATTTATCTAATCAAGGAAGGAAAAGCAGAGAAATCCTCACATTTGAGAAACTGGAGCCCAAGAAGAGTTTTGCTTGATAACTGTCTATAACAATTCATTGATTTAAATCCCTAAATGATTCATCTGCCAATCAATTTGAGCACTGGTGGTGATGATGCATACCTTCAGTGGTTTGAATCTTTAGTATGTGTCTGTCTGCGTGGTTTTGTTCAGCTAACTAATCTGATAATAGCACAGTGAATGAGTTGATGCCTCCGTCGTCTCGGACCCTGATGTTTTACACTAACATCCAATGTGAGCGATACGAATA
Organism: Nannoperca obscura; assembly: GCA_036024295.1. Taxonomy (NCBI): domain Eukaryota; kingdom Metazoa; phylum Chordata; class Actinopteri; order Centrarchiformes; family Percichthyidae; genus Nannoperca; species Nannoperca obscura. The sequence goes on from JAVQJL010004805.1 coordinate 687, forward strand.
CTCTCGTGTTCTCATCACAAGTTTCACTCTCAGCTCGGCCGTGTCGGTCTGTTTATAAACATCTATACATATTATAACACAAAGTAAATGCTCCCTGTTGCAGCATCAATAATCTAAACAGTAAGAAATTGAAGTTTTTTCTTTCTGAAATGAAAGATGTACGACTGTGTGTCTGACATCCCTTACTACAGCAAATATGCAGAAATGCAGGATGGGAAATCCCAGGATCCTGGTTCCTGGAATTAATCTCAAGCAGAGTCGAGGTGACACTGAATGTGTTGGTGGAAACGCGGATTAACACATACTTTAAAATGGTGGAAATCAGCGCGCTCAGTGCTTGGCTCACCCCAGCGTGCTAAAACTGATCTTATTGACTGTGTTTGTGTATTATGCTGCTGAAATGGAGCTGCTGAGCTGAGACTGACTCTGTCTTTGTTTACACACACACACACACTCCAGGGACAGCTTAGATCAATTTCAACATGCTAGAAATGAAAAATGAATCACGCAGACAACATTCAGTCTGGGCATGTTGGGATTGAGAAACTATCTCCACTCTTCTGTGACTCGTCTGATGATTAACATGATTTGGGTGTTTATTTCACTTTTCATGTCTTGGCACTAAGATGAGGTCAAACTGGGGTGACTAAGCAATTTTACCAGAAGAAAATCTCACTAATCCCTGGACTATTGAAAGCATGTAAAGACGTGCCCCGTCGTAGACGATCGTTTTAAAAAGTCTCTTTTTATCTGTGATGATCCAACAGTGATCATTTAAGTAAACTGGCCAGTTAGCTTAAACGGACTCCTCCTCTCGAGTTGTGTGCCTGAGAGGATCTAGGATCTCAGGATCAACCCTGATGTCCCCCCGGAGCCGCACACACACACGAGCACTGTGAGCCGCAGTGGCTGTAGGTAGATAAGCTCCATACTTACGGTGATTAGCTGCGACAGACTCCTGCACGACCGCTAGCAATGATTGATGATGAACACGAGGACTTTGCTTTTGTCAATCACTTGTTGGACGTAAGTTAACGCAAACAAGCTGCACATTGTTATAGCTTCAAGAACAGTGAAGGTCTTCCAACGCCGGGGACGTAACGAATAAACGACACAAATATGCAAAATGCTGTCCTGCATGCGGCGGTGCTGCTCCTCACGTTGTCCTTGAGTTCATTGTCTTTATCATTTTTGTGTATATCTTTGTAATGTTATAGAGGCTGATGAGAAACACAGTCAACAGGTCTGGAGATGCGACGTGACCTTCGCTCCGCACAACACGCTTGGTTGATGCCTTTATTCGTCGTGTGAAATCTCATTAAGGCCTTTACACTACATCTTTTTGTGCAATTAATTTGTTTGTCAATATATTTTTTTGAACTGTTTAAAAAAATAAATTTAAAAAAGTGGCGTAATTTGTTTCCTAAACTTGGTCGAGGTGGAAAGTGTAAAGGCTTTAAGGCTGATATCAAAATGTTACTTTTGATATTCATTTCTATTCAACGTGGTGGTGACACTTAATGTTCAGACTTTGCAATTGCGTGTAAAATGTAACTACCACCTCCATCAGGGGGTCCCATCAAAAGCTCCTGTCGACGGAGAAAATTGATGCTGCCATCGCTAAGTGCTGTATATTGATTCGTTTAGGAAATGCAGATCCATTATATGAAAGTAGGACAACGTGGTGTACCAGGCACATCTATACTGAATGGAGCCCCAGTACTTATACTGGATATGAAATCCAAATAGTCCCTGTGTGGCTGAAAACTGTCAACATGTCCTCAAGGTTCATCAATATGAAGCACTGAATGTTCCTCAGTTGATCGATACAACACAACTATGCAATGTAAATACTTTACTATATGTAGATACTGAGTCTTGCCTCAGAGGTCTAGTAACTGCGGTGTCTAAATGTATGTTGTCACAGCCGCTTACTTCAGCACTGATTCAAATCACTAAAGATTTTATCAATTCAGTCAAAACAATGAGCTAAAAGACGCTAAAACGCTTCGAGGCGCTCAGGTGAACTGCCCTCTCTGGGTTTCTCACTACACGTCTCATCATTGCCATTGTGAATATAAAAATATGAATTGAAATTATCACAGTAACTGATTCATTTTGCTGGCCACATTATGCTGCTTAGTCCACTGGAGCCAGACTAACTACAAGTTGACATTATCTACTAGTAGACCGTAAGTTTCAGTAAAAAGATCTCTTCCCACTCGCTAACAATGAATAAAATAACTATTTGTATTTCAAACTGTCATGACAGACCAGTCTGAAGTTCTTTGAAGAGCTGTGGTCCTCCAACATGGCCGTCAAAGTTACACAACCTAAAAGCTTACCATTGTTCAATTCATGCATCTGTTTAAAGCAAAGTGTTCAACGGAGAAATTAACAAATACAATCTTGCAATTGGTCAGTTTGAATAAAGAAGTAATTTTGTATACAGCTGAAGAGAGAGGACCTTCACAGTCCTCCCTCACTCCTCCCTCTTCATCCTCTTCCCCTCCTCCAGCCGTACCTCTGCCTCATTACCAGCCGTGGCGGCCGGGGGAAGAGGAGTGAGGCATGCAGCAGCCTCCGTCAGTCATTTAGTCAGTTGTTTCCCTCCAAGGATTTGTTTTATACTTCTTCGGTGATACACGATCCTATAGGGAAAGCCTGTTTTCTGTTTTTGAAGACACTTAAAATCTTGGTTCAGTTGAAAAGGATCATTTGGGGGGGCGATATTCGCCTCCTGTTATAATCCCACTTTGGCTGCTGTTGCATGTGAGTGGTTAAGATTGACTTGCTGTTGCACATCTGCTGCCAGATTTTGGAGAAGAGAGCTCTGTAGAGGAGCTCAAAGGGAGGAGGAACCTCAGAAGATGGTTTGACTTAGAAGAAGAGGGCGATCTTCTCTGTTGCAAAGAGAGACAAGCCGTCAGTTTTCAGGAACAAAAGGGACTTGTGGGACAACACCTCAAGGTGTTTGATTTGAGGGTTTTATAATTCATTCTTGGACAAACCAGAGAAAAACATCATTCATTTTGCAAAAAGGGAGAAAGAAGGATTTTTAGCTTCAGTTCAGTTTTACAACATGGCGGGGATGTATGGATGCTTCAAGAGAAGGAAGTAAGTTTATTTTTGTAACAATGCAATTTAATTTTTAACTGCACGTATCACCTATAAATTATTTTGATGAAAAGATATTGTGATAATTACTTATGTTATTTTAACATCACACTTGACAACATAATGTTACTCATCTATCTATATTACTTCATCAGCTGCTCATTCATATCATGAACATGACCACAACTCTCTGTGTGGCAGGATGTGGGTGTTGTTTAGCTCTTATGAAGGGATTTGTCATTTTCAGGCCACAGACAGCTAACATTACTTACCAAGACTTAACGGTGCACTCTGCTACTGGAAGTACTTCTTTCACAATGAACCCCATCTTGTACAGAAGAGGAAAACATGTTGACCACAGATCTTTTCTGTTCTTCGAGTGCAGTGATTTTAATTTGCATGTTGGGGGTTTTCCCAGAGAGGACTCAGTCTTTTGTTGCACTGGTCTAATCAACAAACTTTTGTTTCTCTTTTGTTTATTGAGACAATTGATGGCGTGTAGTTGTCGCTGACAGCCAGCTGTATGACTATGACTCAGAGCTGATTTGACTGAAGAGCCTGGTTTTTCACTGAAAGGGAATGATTAGTCAGAAAATCCCAGAACTGAACTTGCTTTTGTTTTTGGTTTCATGCCGTAAAATCACGTAGATCGACATCATTTCCAGTGAATTCTCTGTAACGCAGGATCAAGTCGTGTTTTCTGTTATAGCTGGTAGAAGTCCTTTGTGATTTAAATGTTTGAACTCTATACATAACTCTGGGCTTGGCAGTGTGATTGGACCACAGAGGGTTGGGATAATGAGTGCCTTTAGCTTTTTGACTACAGTAAAGTATCTTTTTTTGTACCAGAGCTGTGGAGATGTGGTGTTGGGCGCACGATGCCCCCTTCCACTTTCTTTGTCTTTGGCCTTTCAGTCTCATGACATGACAACAATACAAGCTTTTATGGCCCACTCAGCAGAGTTGACTTAGACAAACATTTTGCTTGTGTGTGTGACTCACAGAGAAAGTCAATTAGATTAAGAGAGGGGATGAGCTGCAAGACAGCTACACACAGATTCAACTTAAGAACCACAATTGTGTTATCCTGGAACTGGTTTGTACTGGAACCAAGATTAACTCGAATCACTGAACACAGACAAACTCACAACTGATGATGGCACCTTCAAATTGACCGTGTGAAGTTTTATTTCCAACACAGGAAGTAGAAAACACGTCCCAAGAACACTGTTGTTAAGCAGCTGTTGGAAAAATGTATTATTTCCCCATTACATTTTCAAAATTTTTTATTTTCTTCCTTTGTTTATTTCTACATTGAGTTTAAATAAAGCGTCACAGCGTGTGACCTCAGAGCTATCATCTATCAGTCCTGACTGTGCAAGGGGGCTCTAGTTAGAGCATAAGGAATGAATTAAATGTTGAGTTTATCTGCTCTAATCCAACCTGCAAGTGTTAGCATTGCTGGCTAACTAGCTTACCGGGTTACAGTAGCAATAATAATGTAGCATTACTTCCAAGACCAAGCTGCATATCATTAGCTAAGTGAATTATTTGGGGGGTTGAAGGTTATTTCCTACTTCGGGATTTTACTTTATCAAGCTGTAGGTAACAATAGCAGCTCTGCCCTGCTCTTTATTGGATTTAGGTAAATTTACTCTCCAGCAATCCCAGTCAGACTCCTAATGCTAGATAGCGTTATGTGTGCCAAACGTATCAGTGAGGCCTTTTGTCAACTCATATGTTAAGTCAAGAACCTACTGTAAGAAAGATTATTATGAATTTTGAAGAGTAAATCTGCTCCTGTAATCACTGTTAACATCATATCTGCACAAGAATGGAAAGTATGACTGGCATAGCAAGTGACCAAAGGTGTGCTTGAATATTTTAATACACTAATCCTTCAATGCAAATTTCTACTCTGTGTTTTAGTAGATGACAGTCTTAAAGCTGGGGACAAGTGTGTGTTCTCACTTTCTCACCAAGGCCCCATCTTCCCCAACATTTCCCTGGTCCAACAGTCGCCATGTAACCACAGTAGTGTGAGTTTGTTCAGCAGGAATGGTGATGCAGCTGTAAATGAATGTAGACTGTGCAGCGTGAGTGATGAGTGTTTGGTCAGTTTCTGTCTTCAGTCCATGTAAGGCTTGTTGCTAAGAGCACAGCCCCATTTCAAAAAGCAGGGGAAAGGAGATGGAGGAGAGGCAAAGGAAGGACAGCTGGAAGACGAGAGAAACCCCAAACCCAAAACAATGCTTTCTAAGTTGTAACCAAACCTCAACTTTCAGACAAACACAAAATTCTGCCCTAATAATCTCTGGAAGATGCAGGTCTACCAGTCAATCTGAGGGATGACGAGAACAACATCTTCTTTTCTCCTGAAACTAGTCACGCTTTGACTACTTTCCCCCGACTGTCACAACACTTTTAGTTATTAGACCCTGGTTGTGGCCACTTACATTACACTTACGTCCGACTGGACTAAGAAGATAAACTCTCTCTGGTAGTTGATCTGGAAACCTGGCTCTGGTCTCTGGTTTTCTTTCATCACTACTCTGTTATTAGTGTGGTGTTTGTTTTGTTTCCTCTTTAAAAATGCAGGTTTATGTGTTTAAACACACAAACTTGGCACGCGTTGGACTCAAATCAAACATTTTACAACTCTGTGATTTCCACAGATTGGAATTTTACTTCACCAGCACTGGAGGGAGATGTAACCAATGATATAATGTCTCTCAGTTAAATAAGTAAGTTGGATGTTTTATTCATAGACAGGTTTCCCCTTTACATACAATCCAGGATGCACGTGCAGCAGGAAACTGGTCCAAACAGCATTTTCGTAAGCTTTTACAACCTGCTCGTCACTGTCTTAGTATGAGGGAACACATTTGTGTGGCTCATGTTATAATCTGTGTAAACCATTCATGCAGAAAAAACACACACTTGATAGGTGGTATGTATTATTTAATAACTGCTTACTGTAGCTAATATTAGATGATCATTTTAAACACCTTTTTTAAATCAGAACTGTACCCTAAATGAAATTCTACTTAGTACTGTTACTTTCCAAAAACGAAAGTCAAAGTAACAGCAACATTCTTCAGAGTTCAGGGCTGAAATTGAATGAATAATTTCCTTGGTAGTCACCGTCTCCTGCTGACCATGCAGGGGTTTAAAGGGTCAAGAGGAAATGCCGCGGCTTTAAAGGCCATGTTCCCAGTTAGGTATGTGCAGTTGGACGAGAGACAGAGGAACAGACAAAGAAAGGAAGAGGAGGGATGGTGAGTAAAGGAGACGGGAGGTAAAAAGAATGAAGAGACAAAGCTGGAAGGAGGGAATACAGAAATGTTGGTGTGGAGCTGTGGTATCTGGCCACATTCTTTATATATTTCTCATATCCTTTTATGGATCTTTCGCTCAAATTGAAGCTCTTCAAGAAGTGGAGATGGGTTAGACAATAACAAAACTTATGTGAAAGCTTTTTAACATCTGGGGGGAGAGTTATGGGAGAGTGCAAGATGTTTATCCTTTGAGGACGGTGCCTTTTTTTGTGGGGGTTGTGCTGTTCCCCATTAATGTTTTATTAGATGACATGCAGAGAGACGTGTGACAAGATAGAGAGGGAAACAGCCAAGAAGAGCCACTTAATCTGTGTAAATAAATGACAAAGTCTGAATCTCTTAAATGTCTTGTTTGTTAAAGGGGTAGTTTGATATTTTGGAAAATGTCTGAATATTTAGCCATAACCAGCAGATGCTTAGCTTAGCTTAGCTTAGCTTAGTTTAGCATAGTATAAAGAAATAGTGAGAAAGAAGATAGAAATAAGAAATAGTTCCAGCACATAGCTCTCCATAACATCATTGATTTTACATTTCTGTTTGTGTACAGATACAGATACAGTGTACAGAACAAACAAGATAAAACATGCTTCTTAGTGACCGTTACAGGTCCTGGGGACAAAGCCCAGCAGTGCTAATCTAAGAAAGAAACCAAAAAAAAGCACATTTCCCAAAATGTCAACTATTCCCTTGCGTACAAATCTCACATCTTTGCATTAGAAGAAGATGCCAAATTAGCATCTAAGGATCGTAGCAGCTCATGTTACCTATGACAGTTCTCATTCTGGATCTGATTCAACATTTTTGTTTATGATTTAAAAAAAAGACATTTTACTTTACAATATTGGCAGCATAAGTCTCTGTCTACTGGATGTCCATGTTCTTAGTTTTGTACGCTGAAATCAGATTGTGATAAGTTCTGTATAGAAAGCAGAATAACAAACCAACAACATCTGATTATCCTTAGTCCTTTTAGTGTTACGGAAAACAAATGTATTTCTTCCACATTGTGAGATGCATCTTGATTCTTCAGTCACTTTTTTAGCTGAAATGAATTCCAGCATATTCTCAAGAAAGCTTTGGTCCATCTCTGATTTGACCGGATAATTGCGCTTCATTTGAAGCAAAGGGCCTGGCTAACTACATAAGTTCTGAATATAACTTCACTACATTACTTTGTCAAAGTGGAGCCTGTCAGTATGCTAATCCTAGTATACAGTCAGGTCCATAAGTATCGGGACATGGACACAATTCTCATGTTTTTGGCTCTATACACCACCACATTGGATTTGAAATGAAACGAACAAGATGTGCTTAAACTGCAGACTTTCAGCTTTAATTTGAGGGTATTTACATCCAAATCAGCTGAACGGTGTAGGAATTACAACAGTTTCTATATGTACCTCCCACTTTTTAAGGGACTGTAATTCATAGCATGGGGACTAGATTCTTGAGTTCTCTGGCCAAGTACCTAGAAACTGGTCATTGACTGGACTTTCCATGTGGATTTCACACCATGATATGTACTGGTAGTATTGGTTTTAATAGTCCATCCTGTACACGGAAACACTCATTTTTGCTACTAGATTGTGAAACAACCCACAGTGACAGAATGTGAACGAGTGGCCCGGCTTCAGGGGATGAACTCTACAACAGAAAACAGAACTCATGAACAATGTCGGCTCGTTCTGCTCTGCGCTTACATGACTTAGGCTTAGCTGTGCATTTACTGTGCACAGCCACGCAGATAAGGGGGTTGTTCTGTTGGAGACTAATGGAAAATCGTTACTGTAATTGAATCACGTTATCTAAACAGACAAGGCCTTACAAGCTTTCTTGATCTGGTCACAGTTATAGTCACTGTAACTGCAGCAATGGACATCAAACGTCAGTGCTCATGGTGTTTTGCTCACCAGGATCTCCGCTGAAAGCTGCTGTTCACAGTATATTTGTCCTGGTCCTGCTGCTGCTGATCTGGTCCCTATATTGCCGTAGTAATGTAATCAGGCCCATATTAGCCCAGTTTAGTGCTGGGGGTACAGAAGGATTAGGAGTGGAGTGGAGTGGATTTGTGCTGTAAAAGCTCAAAGTCCAATATGGGACCGACTGTAGAAGCCTCTGTGTTACTAGACCAGATTATACCTTTTAGATAGACAAGAAGATAGATGTGTCTGTATACAGATAAATCATTTAGAATCATAAAAGGGTTTAGTAACCGTATTAAAAGCTGGTTTTATGAGTCAAGCATCGGTACCATTGGGGAGTTTCACTGTTGTCTGACATCACGTCAGATATCTGCATGTTGGTGCTGACAAAAGCCACTTAGTTAGCGTGTGGCGCAATTAGTCTGGTCACACTGGTTCCACTGAGGGATTAAGGCTGAACTAGATTGGATTTGCTTTACGTCAGAAAGACTGAAACCCCCTCGGACAAAGTCAAGTTATTGTCATCCCCGATAACAATCTGAATTTTATATATATATTTTTATTTCCCTGCTAATCACTAGCATTCCTAGAAGAATAGATCTGGACTGTGTGTGTGTGTGTGTGTGTGTGTGTGTGTCTTGTTTTAGCGCAGATTTATGGACATGTTTATCTTCGGTGTGCGTGCTTACTATATGTGGGTGTTAATGAGGTTATTTCATCTGTCTAATAAAGGCAGACCTCCTACTGGTGTGAATTCCCCTACATGCTAATCCAATGTTATGTAAGGAGACTGACACACACACACATACACACACAAACACACACACTCTCACTTTCTCTCTCTCTCTCTCATGAACAGACACACACTTGGTAGCTTCAAAATAAAGCTAATGACGTGCCTGAGAGTGTTTACACTGCATGCAATGCAATGCTGCAGAAGGATTTGTATCTTTAGTTTAAAAAAACAGCTGCCGGAAAATATCATGGAACTGCAAAATGAAAAACGCATATAGAGTAAGTTTTAATGTTAAAGTGGTCTGAAAGAAAACAATCATTAAAATAAACAGAGGAAAAATAAGTAATTAAGGCCTTTGGATTGCTGTTGTGGTTTTGGATTTTATTCTTTAATCTAAGTTCAGAACTACAAAATGATGTCACTTGCTCTTGTATATAAGAATATAAAGTAAAGAGGGAGCTCCAGCTTGTTAAATGTTATGCTGTGCCTGTGAAATATAGTTTCAATTTTATGACAAAAGACTCTTTGTGGGTTTATAAGGTTTCCACACCCTCTCTGACATGTTAGGCCGTGTTAGAAACTCACTTCTGGCTGCATGACAATCTAGACTTCAGTTGTAACTGCTGAAACATGATCCTTGGTTATTGCTACATGGCTAAGCTACAATATAGAGCCCAATGATAAACAACGACTTACTGCAGCCTCTGCTTTCTGACATGAACTGTCACCTAAGACGGGATTCATTGCAGAGCTGAACTGGATTCAATTACATTGTACAGGTGCATCTAATAAATTGGTATCTCTGTGTGCAGTAAACATGTCCCAAAGCTCTAAACCAGTGGTTGTTACAATAAACCTCATTCAAAGTATTAACTCAGTCAAACTGGATCAGTATAAGATACCTCTGAGCAGGCAATTAGTTGCACTGTCCAATAACAGTAATAACAGTGGATTACCTGAGGGCATATAGGCTACACTTCTAATCAGCCATCATATGAAAACCTGATGTTTACAAGAATAACGAAGAGAGAGCCTCCGTGGCTCTTAAACTGTTTACCGTTGCAAATAAACGCTTACATTTTTGAATGTTTAAATTGTTTGGCTGATTTGAGTCTGACACCAAGCTAGCTAATGTGACATTTGACTTTTTTACACTACATTATTCAGAAACCAGTTTGTTTGTGCGAACAAAATGTAAAAATAGACCCAAAAGTGCCTGAATTTATGGAACATTTTATGTGGGAAATATAAACTATACTAGATTTAGTTTCTCTTCTGTCAGTTTGTGGTCGCTAAGTCATTTATTAGCTTATTCTGATGTCATGTGTGAGTGAGGAAATCATTTCGCTGGGGGCTTCTTACCATGTTTAGTAGACAGGAAGGCCTCTGTGTTTACTGTAAGTCTGATTTCTCTTTTGACCCTTTCTTCTTTCTAATATTCGTCTGTTTATCTAACTGACTCTTCTTTGCTTTCACGCTGCTCTTTCCCACAACCCCTCTCTCTGACCCCTTCCCTCCCTCTGTCTTGTATTTGTCCCCGTCTCCCCTGTTTTCTCACGTCTCCCTTCGCTCCTGCCTTCTTTTTACTCCCCCTTTACTCATCCTGTCATCTGTAATTCTCTTCCCCCCGTCTTGTCGTTTCGGCCTGTCTTTCTGTTTTCTTCCTCCCTCCCCGACCTTCCCCTGTCATCCCTCCATCTTTCTCATAGATGAAGCGGAGGATGTCACCGTGGGGAGTCGGCTTTGGAAGTGGGCGCAGGTCAGTCATTTTGACCCCTGGCCATCTGACCTTGAACCCTAACACTGTAAAAAAAAAAAAAAAGATTTTCAGATTCATTGCATTTCTCTTTATTGTATCACCACCAGTAGCCTTTGAAGCCCAGTCACACTTTACACAAGTCCAGACTTTAACTTCACTTTAAGTTCACTTTGATTTTAGGTTAAGGACTAATTCGTTTTGGGAAATACACTTGTTTGCTTTCTTGCCAAGAAACAGATGAGAAGATTGAGGCCACATTTGTATCTGTGTAAAGTATGGAGGGAGAGCCGGGTGTTGATTAGTTTAATGTAGCATAGCTTAGCTAGCATTAAATAGTTATAGTACAAAACTGTTCGTAAAACAACAACTTGTTGAGTTTCCGTTTCTTTTCATGTATGGAATAAACTAATGGGATTCAGTGTGTTAATTAATGACCTTTAGAGGTGTAAATAGGCAGATGTGTCTTTATGCTAACTTAAGCTATGCTAACGTAACACACAGATATGAGAGTGGTATTGCTCTTCCGAATCTCCCGAATAATTAGAAAAAGACTATTTTCCACATTTAAACTATTAATTTAACATAGCTGTAATATATGTATCAGCTGTAAAACTTTCAGTGATTAACTCATGAGATATTATGACATTTAGACAGAAAAACATCTCAACAAACTGAGTCTTTATAGACTTGCATCCATGGAGAAAAGTTTTTAGTTCCCAAATACAAGAGTACGTTTTAAAATGTCAATACTTTAGCCCTTGCCTTTTGTTGTTCGCTCAGTTTTCTCATCCATTGTTCGAACATGTAGTTCTGTGGTGTTACTGGGTGTTTAGACTGGTTTCCCTTCTCTCCCTGTCCAACACTTCCTTGTTTCCTGAGTTCACATCATATGTGTGTGTTTATAATATCTGTTTGTTTCTTTGTGTTTCTGTGTCTGTTTCTTAGAGATGTTGTGTGTGTCTGTGTGGGGTGAACTTTTGGCTGCAGTGTCTTCCTGTGGCATCGGACAGGAAATGGATCAATCGAGCCCTATCAGCTCATAACAGCAGCGACAACAACAGCAGCGCGTGTCGTTGATTGTGACCAAGTGCTGCGATGATGCGAATATCAAAATAATGTAAATAACATAGTTTAAGCTGTATTAAAGAAGGCGTTTTTAGTTCAGATGTTTCTCTCTGAAAAGGTGGAGATGAACAATTCTCCTGACTTTAACCAGGGTTAAAATGATAACAGCTCATGGTTGTGTAATGGTAATACTGACGAAAGCCCTTCAGCATGTCAACAACCCGCAGGAATGTTCCATGTGTTTCTATAATACAAACTCACTGTAAACACCGTTGACAAGAAGCTCTCCAGCCGCTTCCCTTCATGGAGAGAAAGAGTCTGTTCACACTAACAGCAAACGTGGAAAATATGGCCGTCATGTAAACTTTCCCTTTAAAGAATTAAGGGTATGGCAATCAGTTCTCTGCCTGAGACATAATTTTAGTGTTGGAGTTTGCTCAGATGAGGCGGTGACAGGTCTGTTGACATGGAAGCTAGTTATTAACTTCTTTATATTAGTCCTTTTAACGACTTGTCATCCACGTTGGCTTACAGATACACAAACTATTTTAGCCGGTATGATTTGATCCCATGGTCACCAGTTATGTGACATGTGAAATTATAATAAGTGTAATGTTATTACTAGATAATAAAGATACTAAGATAATTAATAAACTAGCTGGTGCAATCAGCAGGTGTTCTGCTCAGACACATTTTCTTTCCTCCGTATGACGGAAGGAAACAATGATTTTAAGATAAAATAATTTTAGCTAATTTATGGACAATTTTACAAAACATGAAAATATTGGAATTCTTTGATTCTGTGTCATTTGCATTCACATCTGCAACACTTTTATCCAAAAATGTCTGTGTGTGTATTGAAATGTATTAAATGGTTGCCTTAACTTGGAGGGATTCAAATATGTTTTTGTGGTGTTATAAAGATTTTCCCTTAAAGTCAAATCTGTTATTTAATGTTGTTTTTAAGGAATTGTGCTTTATGTGTTTCTCTGTGAAGTTCTTCACTTTCCACACATTTTCATGAGATTCTACATGGTTTTCACCAACATGACATGTCACTGTTGCCATAGAAATCTTGAGGCAAAGGAGATTGATGACATGCATGATGGGCAGGTGTTTGCTCTCAAATACTCACTTAACTTTGCTTTACTTCCACATGATCAGAGTCAGAAAATTGTTTGTTGGCCCAGCATGATAAGAAAATGTTAAAAACATGCTAGCAGCTCTGTGAGGCTGTGCTGAGCTAAATGCAAATGCCAGCATGCTAACAGGCTCCCAATGACGATGTTAACACGTTGATGTTTTATAGTTATAAAGGTTACCGTGCTAACCGTCTTATTTTGGCTCGTTAGCATGCTAATATTAGCCAATTAGCACTCAATTGTGCACTGAAAGTCCATCCAGGAGTTGTTGCCAAAGTGTCGGACAGATCGACCGACCCAGAACAATGGAAGAAAGAGGAACGCAGACTTTGGCTTTGGTTTAGTTGCTCTCGCTGTTCTTCTGACCTGTTTCCTCTCTGTGTGGTGTTGTCCATCGCAGCTGTTTTGGAGGCTGGATGGTTTCAGTCTTATTGTTGTCTGTTAACAAAAAAGTTCCTGAGATACTTTTAGAGAACATTCCCATCTCTCCCCTCCCTAATGGTAATCTCATGACGTCCTTATGGTAACATTGCCTCAATTAATCTGAGATATCAATTTACTGAAAACCATATCAGTAATGACTCCGCTTCCTGCCAAACTACACAGGAAATCTTGTACAGAAAGTGCAAAGCTAATTAGATTTGTGACTAGAATAGGGAGTCATGGAAAACCTGGTAAATGAATGATTCCTACGAAAGAGCAGCTAACTGATTCAACATGCTGGAGCTGAACTCTCACATGGCCTCCAGCTTCCTGTATTCTGGACATGGACCCATTAATGGTCCCTAACATAAAGTCAAGGGAGTGATTGATTGAAAACTCAAATAAAACACATGGGGGTTTTATTTGAGTAAACAGTTTTATTTACTTATAATAAGCTTTATTTACTTATAAATGTTAATATCATGAGAGCAGTTTGTAATGTGACTTCACGTCTGTTTGAGTTTGTGTTCGGGGTTGCTGAGCATCGGCTGGTGCTAAGACGTGAACACTTCAGCAGAGCAGAAGAAAGAAACAGTTGAAACATCGCTGAGATGCCTCTGCTGAGACTGTTTGGATCAGACTGAAGTGTAACACAAGTTTAAACAGCAAATTGATGTTCGTCTTAAGAATTTAAGGCGTGTTACACATGTTCACCATTCAGGGAGTGAAGAAATAGATCAATCGATATGCATGTGGGGGTTTATCCCACAGGTTTTGAAATGATTTGATGAGGCGGTGGCTTGTTACAGCAGACTAATCCTTCAGATGAGCTTGTTGTGTCTGTGTACTCCTTTGTGATTTGAGATGTTGCTAATGCCAAGCCACTTTTACTGGTGGTCACGACACTCCCAAATGGGACTTTAATCGCATTGTCTAATCCAGCGAGCCTGATCACAGTGCATGTGGACAGGCTTATGGCATATGAGCGATGTAAGGAGATAGAGACAGATTAAGATAAAGAGACACACATTTATGGAGCCTGGGAGATGCATGTGGTGGGAAAAATATATATTTAGTGTGAAACACCCACTGTCAGGCTCCGTCTCGCCCCCCAACCAAGCCAAACCTTAATGAAAAATGCACTGTAGCAGCTCTGTAGGTTAACTAGGCTGCCTCCGCACACAGGACAACGTCTGAACGTCGGGCCGTTTTCCACATTCCCACTTTTGGGACAAAAGTCACAATTTGTGTGGCTTTAGTTGGCGGAGTTACGCACACACAGACTTTTCCTAAATCACCAAATACCCTTCTTCTGTGTGAGTTCAGCCTCCTACACCTTTTTGGAGATAAAACAGCCACCTTCAGTTTTACTAAATTCAAAATTAATGATTGATTGCAAAAAAACTTTGTCTGTCTCCTAAAGACAAGTGATTATATGCATAATTGTCAGAGAAGCATGAGCATCCTCCCTCTTCTGGAATTCATCAGTGTGCTGCTGGATTGTGCAAACAGCATAAATCAATGTTGTCATGTTCAAGTTGTTGCACAATCGTTCTTCATCTGTCTCTCTCCCTGTCTCTCAGCAGTGACAGTGCTGCCATGGCTTCAGGACCTCCAGATGTGATGGCCTATCAGGAGCCTGCTGAGGTGGTGGAAGAGTGCTCAGGTAACAGTTTGATTCAATGTTCAGGTGAAAGGTTTTGAAATGATTATTTGACATGTCTTTAGCCTTTTTGCTTGAATTGGGAGTTCACTAGGTCATCTAGTGTGCACAGCGTGTGAAATGGGTTGGTTTTAATATATCATTTATATAATATATACAATTGACAACTGTTAACTCCACAATTCAGTTCTACAAAGTTCGGTCTTTATCATTTTCAGCAGATATTTTCTAACATGTCTATTGTGTTTGGAAGCAGATCTCTGAATTTCCTTTACACAGGCTTCAATTGCAAATCTCTAGATTTAAATATAAACATCTTTTATACTCTGCATCTGCTATGAAGTCGAAACGGTTTCTCATGAACTGCTGTTTCTATCTAGGACAAAAATAATAGAGGGTGGATAGTGGTATATCAGCAATAAGATTTTGTTCTCACACACACACACACACACACACACAGCAGGGAAGATCAGGCCAGCTTTAACAATCTAGATCTCCTTGCTGCTGTTGGCAGGAAATGAAGGAACAGAGAAAGCTATGATCATCTCTCACTCATACACAGGCGTATACACACACACACACACACACACACACACAAAACACAGATGCTGTCTGTACAGATGGATAGCACATATGCTGCTGATATAATGGGAACAAGGAAGGGGTGCATTGGTTTTCGTGGGCGAAGCAACAGCAGGAAGGTTTGGTGGAGTGCCGTTGGGAGACGACGTCCACCGTCCAACAAAGTGGACGAGACGGGACAGTCTATCATCTGCAGCAGGAAACAGACCACTGCGTTTGGTGAGGAGACGAGAGCTGAGCGTCTGGCGTGACTCCACAGATCACGCAGTCTGCCTCAGTCCGTCGGTGTGATGGTGCCAGACGCACAGCTTATCTCTGATACGCAGTGTTTTAATTAGATCTGCAGTTTGAGAGGGTTGGAGTTTCTAAATAGAAATGATACAAGTTTAGGCTTATTCCATTCTTCCTTTTTACTTCTGCTATTTATAGCCATAAATACGAATACGCTGCAGACCCTTTGTCCTCTCCCAACCCTCTCATCTTCCTCTTCGTCACGATGATCACGTCCCGACCCAAAGATACTTTCTTCTGCATTTTGTTTTAGGCCCCCGTCCCCTCCTCTTTCTCACTCTGTCCATGACATAGTTTCCCTTTCAAAGGTCACCATCTTCTCTGTGTAAGCTGAGGTCAGTCCCCCTCTAATACTGACCTTAAGTTCCCCAAGTTATTTTGAGTATTTGGAAATGACAGTACAATGACCATAGAGCTGCACTGACCTTCCATTGAAGCTGCGTTCTGAGTGCAGACCTTTAATGCAATACTGGATTGTGCCTGAAATAGCACAATACATGAAATGGCACCTTTTGGCCGGTGTTTCCTCCTGACTTTTCCTCTCTGCGGTGCAGAAAGGCCTCTGAAGCATCATCAAAAGCAGGTAGAAAGCTCCTCCAGAAAATCAAGCAGTTCACTTTAAGGTCCAGACAAGAGAGAAGAGAAATTGCAGCCAACATTTCTTCACAGAAATTGGGTGAAAAATTACATTATCTTCCTTCTTTTTTTATGTTACGTATGATATTAATCAATAATGCACAGCGGATCTCAAAACAAAAGAAAGCTAGCAGCTTATATGTACGTCTAATGTAAAATGGAAAATCTGTAACCTAAAAATAAATTAGCTCAATCATTTTGTGACGTGTTCTGTAGCAAATGACCCTGAAAAGGTTCAGCGCCTGGGTCCCGGTACCAGGCTTAGATTCCACACATTTTTCAGCTGTGATTTAGCTCCAACCAGAGTATTTTTGGATAAAGGAGGTAATGCTCATGGATTCCCCACAGGCTGAAGGACAGAAATGACACAGCTGAGTCTGTAATGAATGGGCTTCTTTTTAAGTCTCTTCTTAAGAATTTTTGTGGCCCAGGGATGTAAATTCTCAAAATAGTTGGATCACAGTTGTTTTGTTTTTCTCCCGGGCTCCTTTTTTGTTTACAGTTCTTTTCCCCTTTATTTTGTCTCTGGGGGACAAAGAATATCTGTATGTCGGGATAGGATATCCGGATATTTCTCCACTGGAGATGCTCCAAATCAGTTTATGTAATAATGAGTATGTGTGACATTATGCACTGCTTGGTGTAATGGATTGCAATTAAACTTTGTTCAGGCATTCATGGTCTCCAGAGGATGAATCCTGCTGACTTTGATCATCCCTTGACTTTTCCTCTATCGCCAAATTTTTTGTCCAACACCTGCTGAACTAATGCTACTCCCATCAGCCTCTGCTGTACTTTGTGTTTAGCTCTAGTTAGCAAATGCCTATAAACTGCATTGGTGAACCTTAACTAAACATTAGCTTAACCGCTGTATGTTAGCATGTTGGTATGCATCAAAGCTCAGTATGTGCATAAGTACAGCCTCAAGGAGCCGGTAGCATGGTGGTAGAATATTAGTGAGCATTCAGACCAAAACAAATACAGTTGATCTGAACGTAGTCGAAGTCTTTTTATTAAAACTTAAGGAAAAGGACAGAAAACTAAGTGTGAAGATGGACCAGTGGGCATTTCAGGTTCTGGATGAGCACCTTGGTGACTGAAAGCAGTGGAAGCAATTTGTAGCTGTTTAAGGAGTCATAAAAGAGTTGTTGAGTTTTGTGCTAATGGAGGGGGACTCACTGAGGCGGGGGGGTTTACAAGCACAACCGTGTGTGTATCTGTCTTTAGGTACCTCTCGGCCTCAGTGTGTAGTTTCCCCTGGGGTGCCTTCCTGAGCCTTTACAGCCAACACACGGCTAATTGCTCCATCTTCAGTCCATACACGAGGCTGTGTGTGTAACTTTCTCATTAATAACTTCACTGTGCAGTTAGCTGTAACGATTCGCTGTCGTGCCGCCAGCAGAAGCTAACGCTTTCTTTTCATTTTCTTTCTCATTTGTCTTCACAGTAAAGAAGAAGTCCAAGTTCCAGACGTTTAAAAAGTTCTTCGCCAGGAAGAAGAGAAAGGAGCCGCCAGCCGCTGGATCAGACGCAGGGCTTAAAGGCAGCCAATCAACCGACAACGTCAGCAAAACATCCGAAAATAACACACTCACTCGATCAGAGAAGGATAAGGGCTCTGGGTAAGATCAGGAACACATAAATAAACACAAACACACATGACTATGACATAACTATGACTGCAACACTTTGATGCAGTTACATCCACATATAAGTGCCACATAAGTACAAGAAGATTCAAATACTTGTTTGGTTAATGGTTTGTTAAGTGCTACAGCTCAGAAAAGGCACTTTGGACAAGTAAATTTCATTCTATTTTTAGCCATCCCGGCCGTGTCTCTTCACATAAAGCTTCTTGTAAACGGTGCATTGTAACAGATCTGACTTCCATGGCAGCACATTATAACCTGGAAATTTCAAAAGTGCTTGCAGTTCTTTCTTTTTTTTGTGACACTGAAACCCCAAGCTAATTAAATCTTTTTTGGTGGGTTGGCAGATCCCTAAGGCGAGTTGACCCACTCCAATGAAATATAAATCCAGTAATATATTGGCAATACCTCCTTGTTTTTCCAAAGATATTCCTAAACCCCTCCAGTATTTTATCCAGCCACCACTTACTGTACACCACAAGGATTTTTAAGGGGGTGCACCAACAAAACATAGCCTGTGGTAGTGTTCCTCTCCCTGCAGCCCAGTATACTGTTCCTACCGTCTGTTGACGTTCCTCCGTCCATTCAGATAAATATCTCCTCTTACGAGAAAAGGACGGAGATCATGTTTTGACATCCATCTCCTGTTCTTCCTCAGTTAAGGCTCGTGGCTTCCTGTTTTCGTAACAAGTAGAGGAATGTGTCTTCCTGTGGACAGTCCTAAATTCCTTTGTTTTTCTAAGCTGTGCCACTTCCTGCCTCGTCCACTCTTGACGTTTCCTCTGTGTAATTTCTGCTTCAATTTTATTGATGGCACTCTGCGTTCCTCCTCGTAAACATTATGTAGTCGTAGTTGGACAACAAACAAAAGCAGAAAAGGGGAATATTGATTTATTTTCTTTTTTTCTTTGATAAAATAACAGAAATTATTAAGTGGGGTAAACAAACCTTTACCATTGTTGGTCGGTTGTATTTTTATTAAACTGCTGACCAATCAGGGCCTCCCAACATCCAGTTTTAACTTATTTTATTAATTTTGTTTTCAAATCGGTAAAACGTAACTTTCTGCTTTGTTTATTTCTTCCTCTTCCTGTTTCCCAAAGGTCAAAGATCAGCCTGGGTAGCAAGGCCTTGTCACATGACTCTGTCTTTGTGTCCGACTCGTCGGAGGCCAACGAGGCTCTCGGGGCATCTCAGGACAGCATTCATGGGAAAGTGAAATCACTGCAGGTAAATACACATAACGAGCACGGCTGGTCTTTTAGTCTGAGAGAGGAGCCACGTTTGAGCTCCTGTGTCAATGTCAGTGTGTAAGTGTCTTCCATCGAGCGTCAGTAATGACCTCTGACCTTTGACCAGCGGGAGAAATGGTTAATAAGAAATAATAAAAAAGAGTTTGGCAGTGAGAATGTCTTTGACCCTCAGCTGTCAGTAGCAGTATTCATCAATGAAGGAGTTGAGCGAGAGCGTGGTGCCAGCTGATCCGCTGTATATTTAGTTTGTATATTTAGTCAGGCGGGCAGAGCTCATGTGCGTCACACTAAGAGGTCGAAACTGAAGCGTCTGTCAAAGCAAAGCGAAGGACTGGATGATGAAAAGAAAAGCAGACAGACAGAACAAATGTCTGCTGCAGCAACGTGCTGAAACGCAAAGACATGAGTTTAACCTCCAGTTAAACTGCTCCGCTAAGCTACCTACAGGGGAGTGAGAATTAAACGTCTTAAGGGGATTTGCTAAATAGGAAAACGTTTCTCCTGCAGCTAAAATAAAGAGAAAGTGACTTAGCAATCACAGTCACACAGCGTGGACAAGAGGCCGACAGACAGAATGATAATAATAATCAG
>JAVQJL010004810.1:0-12235 GCA_036024295.1 Nannoperca obscura
TGGGGCAATGGTGAGTTCATTGTCATGCATCAGTATAAATGAACACTGTAGGAAAAGAGCTAATTATAATAAAACAGCTCATTTCCGATCTGGAAGGGTCTGCTAGTGAGGTCCCTCAGATTGGCGCAAACCTTTCAAATTATCTTTCAAAATATTAATTTCAAAATAACAAGATCAAATCACAAGTTCTCATGCTGTTCTATGATCTGTGTGTCCGTGCACTTGCAGGCTCCACAATGCTGTGCAGGCAAAGCAAAAGGACAAACAGGCAGTGGGCCAACTGGAGAAGAGGCTCAAAGCAGAGCAAGATGCTCGAGCCACCGCCGAGAAACAGCTCGCAGATGAAAAGAAACGAAAGAAGTTAGAGGAGGCCACTGCGGCCAGAGCAGTAGCACTAGCAGCAGCTTCCAGGTAGTTGCACGTCTGAATTTCCTTGTCACTGACCAGTTTACTCCTGAATTGTCGCTTTTTTCTTTCAAGTTACGCTTTGTTATTGGCGTCAATATGAATTCACTACTTGTTTTTGCAGAGGGGAGTGTACAGACACGCTGCGGCGGCGGATCACGGAATTAGAAACAGAGTGTAAGAAACTAACAATGGACATCAAGCTAAAGGAGGACCAGATCAGAGAGCTTGAATTGAAAGTTCAGGTATGGATATTTTATTAATTCAAGTATTAATAAGAATTGTCACCATCAAGTACAGATAATTAGCTATGTTTGTCATTTTGCCGAGCACAGTAGAGGAGTTACAGGGTGTGATTTCAAACTTTGGTTTTTATAGCAAATTATTAAGAAGCTTTTTGATTCTGCTTAGCGATTCATGAAATGTGAACCTGCTGCAGTCTACATGTCTGATTAACTTTTGTCTCACTAAACACCTCATTATTTTAGACATGGGACTGATTACTACTTACTGATTACATTTTTTATATACATTTCATGACGTAGACAGGTCCCAACCAGTTGACACTCTGGCATTGGTCTTACAGGTTCAGGGCTGATTTTAAACAGAAACATTGACTTTTATCAGTTTGGTAAGAAATGTCAATGTTAACACCAGCAGTTGAAATTGTTCCATTGCAGCTGTGCCATGCACTTACAGCTAGCAAGCTACAAATGTTACAAAATAGCAAATATCAGCCTCTTATAGTTCTGCCCACATATCTACTTAGCCAGCCAAATATGGAGCATTCAATCACCACGTGTGTGCTGAAGCATCCAGTCACAGACAGTAACCCCCTGACTTTACCCTGACTGTATCTAACCTTTTCTCAGGAGCTTCATAAATATAAGGAGAATGAAAAAGACACAGAGGTGCTGATGTCAGCGCTGTCAGCCATGCAGGACAAGACCCAGCACCTGGAGAACAGCCTGAGTGCAGAGACCAGGATCAAACTGGACCTCTTCTCTGCGCTGGGAGACGCCAAGAGACAGCTGGAGATCGCACAAGGTCAGCCTGATTTTCATAAACAACATATTTATTGAACCGCTGTATTGCACGTGTTTCTCTGAGTTCTCTTGTTTGGTCTGACGTGCCGATGGTCTGCTTTCAGGTCAGATCCTGCAGAAGGACCAAGAAATAAAAGATCTGAAACAGAAGATAGCCGAAGTGATGGCCGTCATGCCCAGCATCTCCTACACAGCCGACACCAGCAGCATGACTCCCGTTGCCCCCCACTACTCCTCCAAGTTCATGGACACCAATCCCTCCGGCTTAGACCCCAACGCCTCCGTTTACCAGCCACTCAAAAAGTGAATGCTTCGGCCCCCCTTCACCCCCCACTCCATCCTCCCATCATTTTAATTTTTCTGCAGGCCCACCACCTTCCAACTTGCTCGGCATGTCTGCGGCTGAGAACGTTGTTTTTCTTGGGTTTTTATTTTCCTCCTCGCCAGGTCAGAAGAATGTTGTATTGTGTGACTGTATTTGTTGTAGTTAAAACAAAAGACAAAAAAACCCAACTTAAAACGGACATGACATGTTGACTAGGACGTCCCGTTTTTAATTTTTTGTGTCTAGTGAAACCTCACAGAATCGGGTATGTATCTTCATCTCAAGGGTGTTGCTCTCCCTTTCCCAACACCACTGCAACCACCTGCTACCAGTTACCTGCTCTTCGGTCCTGGGGAATAGCTGCTTTTTTATTTTAGGTTGACTTTTCCCTCCTAAAAATTGGAAAAATTCTCCTGTTATCATACGGTCATACAGCATGACTTGTATCCCAATTTCCTTGACTGTCCCCATAGTAGTATGGCAACATCTGTACAACCAGAGGAATGTAGTGCAAAGTCAGCACGGACTCTCTCGCCCCTGTTTGTTAAATTTATTCATCAACCCTCTCTCATGGCTGCTTTGGGGGTTTGGTGGTACAAAGTTTTTAATGTGTATTGAGTAGTTCTATTTGTTCACTCTTTAAGATCCAAGTGGTGATTTCAACAGACTAGAAGCGTTGATCGCAACGAGTTTGAAAAGATCTTGTGTTGTAAGCAGAAACAGAGACCTTATGCTATGTTTAGCATGAGTGAAAACGGCACTTTGGTTTCCCCAGCAGTTTTTGAGTTGAAGAAAGAGTCCAGTAAGAGAAGTCTGTGTATACTTTTGTACCGGCCTCTCAGCATAGTCTTTTAACAGTTGTCATGATCACAGTGCCTTGAGTTGAGGATAATGAGACAACCCTTGTGAATTAGTGGCGGAGCATCTGGCTAAGCTGGATTTGACCTTGCCGGGTGAAGTGGGACAAAGTTGCCGTTGGACGCTGATTTGGTCTTTGGATTCCCTAAAGATTTCCCAACCGGTAGGGAAGTGGATTCATCATTTCCACTCGAGGGCAGCTTTGTCCCTTTTATGTAAGTCACATTTAACAGACATTAGTCAGCACCAAATCCAAGACTCTTCATCGTTGTCAACATAAGCTGACATGGTGTTAGCCACCACAGAGTCTACTGTGCACAGGTCTGCGGCTCGTCACTCCTCCTCTCCGCAGATGCTCATCTCTGCTGCTGTTGAACCCCCAAATCCCTCCGTTTCTTTTTTGGTTTCCAATTGAAAGTTGCACTGTAGCAAACACATTCAGTTTGAAAGGGAAAACTGTAACGCTGGACCGTGCAATGTAAACAAAGCTGTGGAAATGCCAACTTTGATAAAGCGGTGAAATCATTTTATTTAACGAATACTCCACTGGGTTCGTGTGCCAAGACTGGAATGCTTGTTTCTCTAGTAATGTGTTCAAGAATGTACTGCAAATACATTGGCTGACATGTTTTGTCCAATATCCAGTTGAATATCACTTAATGGAAGTTTCTGTTAAGCAGGTAGAGAAAGCGGTCAAGTGGTCACCTGTTTGTAGTAGACTGTAGTTAAAAGTAAGGGACTAGAAAGTTGAGTTTGTTTTTGTGAATGTTACAGTATTTGCAACTGTTGGACAAGTGGCTATTTTAAATCAGTTCTCCTTACTCCTGTTTCTGGTATTATTGTTATTTCCCTGCAGGGAGGAAGCCGCTCAAGTCTGATGTGGTTTCACCATCATCTGAAATGGTCATTGTTGTGCGGTGTGGTTTTCAGCTATTGTAAATGAAGATGCTTTTTTTTTTTTAATTTTTTTTTTGCTCAGATTGCTGTCATTGGCTCCTGGGGGGGAATGTTAAAATTACAGTTTAGTCAGTTGTTTGATCAACTGATTGTTGAAAGTTTAGAGAAGTGTTTTTGTTTGTTTTTTGTTTCCTATGCCCACAGTCACTGCTCTGTTTCTCCCCAGGTCTGACCTTGGCTGTGCTCTCGCTCTGTGAGGTTTACAAAGAATAAACTTTTTTTTTTCTTGCAAATTGGCTTTTTTCTGCTTGTTACTCCAACCACAGGTCTAGATATTTCCAAACAGCTTGACAGCTTTAACTGCGAGTTTGTTTTGTTAAGTTTATTCGCTGTCCAAACTTTTCTCATCTGGGTTAGTCCAGCTGGAGAATTCAGAAGGCAGGGGGATCTAATGAAAGCTTGCATTATGGGAACTATAGGATCCAGTGTTTTGAGACTAAAAGTCATATCTCATCTTCAATTTTCACCTTTCTTCCAAAAATCTATCTCGTAAGTCCCTCAACTTTATGGAAGTTCAATACTAAAATGCAGGAGTCCCCCAAAATTATACTTCATGTATAACATCCCAAACACCATCAGCCCATCAGTTAATGTCATCTTTGAAGGAATGGAAAATGGCATTTATAATTCCTTTTGTATTGGCTCTAATGAAAGATTTTCGTACATGTTTATAGTTGAAGTAAAACAATATATAAAATATGGGTTGTATTTTAATATGAGCTGAAATTTAACACAAAAGGAAAAAAGCTCAACAGTTCATAAAACTTTATATATTATGGTATTTAAGAGTAGATGCACTATCATCTTATTTCCACTAGGAGGCAGTGCCCATTAATATAATGTAGGTTAAGAAAGAGAATCATTGTCCACACAGACTCAAAACACATAATCAAAAACCACTAATTCCTTTATTTCAAGACCAGAAAATCCCATTTAGCTCTGACAAAAGGACTTATAATAACTTTAATAATTTGTTCATTCTATCCTCTAATCACAGCTAGTCAAAACATGGTTACTACTGGTGCTCCCACAACCCTATCTAGCAGGATAGGGGTTGGTTGGTAAATGAAGTTGGGAGTGTGTACTGCTTTAATGATGCCAGAGGGGAAGGCTAATCCTTGATTTTAAAACAGAGTATTTAAGGCCAGCTTTCTACACTCCCCTCTTTGTCTACATTTCAAATTGAGGAGTAATCACCATCATGGGGTTTCTGTGCTCTGCTGACCTCAGGGCTTGAGATTTCAGTCAGAGATGGAACCATAAAAGGGAGCAAATTATGGGCTGCCACACACTTCTGATTCGAGTGATAATTCCTTCATCTAATTCACTTGGAACATTTTGGGAGGGAGATAAAGAACCCCTTTGCCAAGGACACTGAAATTCAATGCATGAAAGAAGCCCTCTGCTCAGCACTCTTATATGCCAGGCTTCCCCAAACGCGACTGATGAACCTGTGCAGCGAGACAAATGTGGGTAAAAACATTTTTTTCTCATTTTCTCTGCATTAACTGGTGCCTAGGTTAGCCATAACTGTGTTTTATACTCAATTCTCAGTATTGGATTGCACTCCTTGTTCCAGATTGGCACCACGCTGTTTGGCAGAGTCAAGCATGTGGAATTAACAGATTAGAATAGGTCTGCATTTGGCACATCTGTCCTCGCAATGCCATTAGGCCATCAAATCTACAGTAAATCCAGCTATGTGAAGAGAAGAATCCATAAATGAGAAATTCCAAGGATAGCGTTCCGGTTTCTCTTGGCCAACTCAATTAACATAAAGTCCATGAGCAGTTTTCCTGGTGGAAATACACTTTCCACCCCACTGCCTCTGTTCCTGTCCCTCCAGAAAGCATGGAACATTGAAAAGAATTGGTTTTCTCAGATGATCACTAAAGAGTGTGTATTGACAGTGTGGGTTAATGGATATACTCCTGGGGCTGATGCTATGAGGTTGCGTACTTGTATTTGTCCTCATGTGTGAATAAATCGTGTATTTTGCCTTTCACACTTGCCTGCAGGCTGAAGAATCATCTCTGTTGAATGTTGGGCATCCTGCTCACATGTGCAGTTGGATGCCTCTTGAAACTCATTGATTTTATTTTTCTTCCCAAACACACCTAGTGTAACTATTACCCCTGCTGCTGCTGGAAAAGTCAAGGTATGTCTTGCATGCTTCAATAACTAGCACATTTACTAGCAGAGAGTGCACTCTTTTGTCTCAAGCCTTTTCAGCGAAGGGCAGTTGTATCTGGCAACAAAGAAACTGATTTAAAAGGAATATATGTGCCTGAGTACAGAGGGATCATTGAGCTTACAGCGCTACACTGATGTGGTGATAATTCTCCCTTAGAATTTTTTGTTGTTGTACAGAATAAATCCAGTGCTGCTATGTCACTGCTAACTGAGCTTCAGTGAAGATAGTGGTGGCGTTGCCTAATATGTCCATGGGGACATATTAGCCTGTTGCACTCTTGCATCTGAGCTTGTCATCTCCTATTAAATCTGGTACCGCAAGATTTTTTGAAAGCCATTCTTCTGACTTGTCCGTTTGGTATGTGGTAAACTCAGGGAAACTGGATACAGAAATTGGGCTTGGTATGATTTAAAATGTTTTAATAATGGACCCAATACAAAAGTGTTGGCCCACAACATATTTCTACTTTGAAGGATGAGTTTCACATAAAATGCTTAATATCATCTCAACACAAGAACAATGTTGTCTAAAACAGTTTTCAATTAGCAACATTATAATATAACAGCAGGACAATACAATATAAATCAGGACATTATCAAATAAATACTAAACAGTACTAAGAAGTTACTATTTGCTATGGACATATTTTGGTTGGTACTCAAAAGATTTTAAAGTTTGACTCAAGCTTAAATAGAAAAAATATGATTTGTTCATATGATGTGCTTGCTAAATTGGTTGGCTTATCTCTCTATACTGTTTCCTAGCATCATCTAAAAAGTCTTAGGTCAAAATGTCATTTTATCTCAGAAATTTCAACTGTCAGAATAGTTTGTGTTTTGGCCATTAAACATGTTTTTTTTTTTTTATCATAACGAGAGAGCACAAGAGAGGTCAGTATGACATGAGTTGCTCTTGGCTGGCCAGCAGGGTATCCTGTTCAGGACTGTGGACTCATCTTTGTAGACTCATCTTGCTTCATATTTCTCTCATTAGGAGACCCCTCTCCTCCAGATGTCTAGGATGGACTCTGTGGCTTTTCCAGGAAATAATCCTTTACAGCGTTCCTCCCCTGCAGCTGTTCACTTGAAGGATGGGTTACATTCAGTAGAGCATTGGGCATATGTAACCAAAAAACAGGCATTGAAAGGACATTTTGGAGACAATAAATAGGATTGTGGAGTCATTGGAGGATGACACTTAATAAGGTCATAAGGAAAACATCGGAATCATTAACAGCCATGGTCAAAAGTTCGTTCTTACTATGATGGATAATATGGATTTAACTGCTTTATAATGTTACATCAACCTGAAAAGGTGTGTAAACTGAATTAAAGTAGGCTACTAGTTCCACCTTCCCAACTATTTCGGATTATGACATTACTGACATTTCCACAGAACCGACGATTAATTTAGACGCTCAATCTAGAAGAAGCCATGTTGCTGAATTAAACATGAGAGGTATTACCAGCGCAGCCCGTGATGTGAATACCAAATCATTGGACATAAAAATGATCTTCACCGTGCAGTAACAGAAACAACAGCAGCACCGCCCGCCCAGGATGCAGCAACAACCTCTCACTCGCGTGATTCCACAGACCGGCGTCACGCACATTACCCGGTTCATTTACATACATGACGCCGCCCAGGGGGACGAGCACGATAACCTACCATCGATTGAAATCTAACCGTGCGGAGGGGCGAAAACACCAGCCGAAAAAAAGTTTAGACGGGAGAGGACTGTTCTAAACCAAGCGAAGTGTTTCGACAAAGACGGACAGACGCTTGTCGGGCTCTTTGCCCCACTTTTGGATTACGATATGGACGCTTTGAAATCCGCCGGAAGGGCAATTATACGGAGCCCCAGTATTGCCAAACAGTCGTGGGGTTCGAGTAGACACAAAAGTAAGTATTCACTTGTTCAATACGTTGCCGTGAAGGCGTCAGCTGCTGCTAATTTGGCTAAACCACGGCTAACTTGGCTAAACTGAGCTAGCCTCGACAAGGAGCTAACAGTCACAGCCGGCGTGTGCTTAGCTTCACTTTTCAACTCGTCCGCGGACGTCAGCTACAGCTGCTGGGGACAAGACAGCCGTCAATGCGGGCAACGTTTCATAGACACGGCAACTTGTTAAAAAACAAAACAACGAACAGATTAACGTTAAAGCGAGTATTTAAAGTCGGCGACGTTTTTGTTGTGCGTTTGAACTTGACGCTCAAAGTGACAGCAGACGGACTCCTGTTGAGGCTGCGCGCAGAGAGAGCAGCGAGTTCCGCTCCACAACCGCTTCTCCGCGCACGCGACGCGTCCGGTGACAGTTACTCGGTTTTTTTTCAGCCGAACCGAAAGCGGACGCGCGGCTCGACAAAAACTTTGAGAGCCCTGTGAATTCCCGTTGTTGTCGTCTGCCACGTCACGAGGACCGGAGGCTCCGCGGGGAGCCGCGAGGTGGACTGATGAGCGACTGCGGAGAGACGCGGGGGAATCACGGGAGTGAACAGGCAGAAAATATGAGCGCTCGTCTTCCTGGCAAGGCTGTGCAATCCTAGCAACAGTGCGTTGCTAGGATACACTGTGTGAAACAGAAAAATTTGAGGCTGTGTATAAGGAGTGGTTAGGGGAGTCTAGTTCTTCCTAATGCCCAGTTCGAATTAGGGTTTAATTATCATGAAAGGCACCTTAGATTTCACTTGGGGTTTTCAATGTGATGCTGCTGCGTTGCACCCTCCAGTGTGTACCATCACTCAGGCAGCTGAGCATGATCACACTGACTGTGTTGGCTGTCACATGCAGGCTGTGCTGCCCATAGATCTTTTTATGTGTGCTTACACAAAGGGGGAATGTCCCCTGCTTCACCCCCCCCCCCCCCCCATATTTTATATTTCATAGACAATAGAGCAGCGAGATGTCACACGTGCCAGACAGTTCAGTCGATGCTTTGTTTTGGTCCCCCCCTCTCTGTGGGGAGTGATGCACAATCAGCACAGTCCCTCACACACATCTGACCGGGCAGTGGGCTAACGACCAATCAATCCCAAATGCTGGAAGCTCAGGCTGATGGTGAGCTTTGCCATGACTCCACATTCACATCCTCCCCTCTCTCTCTCTCCCCCTCTCTCTGCTGCCGCTGCCACAAACAGGCAGTCAAGCAAGGAGAAGCTGGTCCTGTCAATCATTTTATATTCATCCATATTATTTTCCCCACCCATGGTTACTTATTCATTGGATGTCCCTGTTTTGTCTGTGATCAAGTAACTTTTCACCTTTCTCAATTTTCTTCTTGATCCGATGATATAATTATCGGCTTAACTGTGTTTTACTAGCCACCAATGAACTGCAGACTCGTGAATAAACGACAAAGCTCAAAAATACAGTATTCCTATTTAGGCAGGTTGTAATTTGAGGCAAACTTTTGCCACGTATCCAGTAAGATCGTCTCTCCTTCCTGTGCGTAGGCTTTGCCTTGTCAAAGCAGCCTGTTCACTTCTTTTCATCTATCAGCACTGCCTTCCCTTTCAAACACATGTCGGTGTGAGATCATAACACGATCGCTGCATGTCAACATTAAAAGTAGGCTGATATTTGCCCTGTTTGCCTGGCTTTTGCAGTCTTGTGCCTCTGCACGGGCAAGAATGTGTCAGTTATGTCATTTCCTGTATGCTCTTGAACAGCTCCGTTTTGGCAGTATGCAGAGCTGACAAAGTGTTTCTCATTACACAATCCAAATAGTTCCCCGTTTTGATGGGAGGAAAATTGTATGTAATCAAATCAACCCTCTTTTTAGGCCCTGTTCTTTTTTTCTCTGCCAATCTGAAAAGTGTGGGCGGCAGAAAATCCCTGTCTGCATTGAAGAGAGACCGTTCCCTCCCACGTTCTCGGTCAAGGAGCTGTCTTCTGTGTGCTTGTCAATATTGATGCAGCTACATTCCAGGATGTCAGTCGACCCATGCAGATGGCTAATGGGGGAGTGCGTATGAGCTTAAACCATTTGGACAACATTGCATTTAACACCTAGATGTATGTATGTCAATGTTGTTGCCGGCGCAAGTGGTAGTTGGTGTAGCTCTTGACTCATTTGCAATGTGTACATCATTTAAATAGCGTCACTGCACGACAGAAGTTGGGGGTGGTGTTAAATAGTACATCTGTGGCATAATGAGTAATGACAGCCACACTAGGTCGTAATTACCTTTTTATTTTTATTTTTTTTTATCCTACAGTGCACACTGTGTGGTCTGCACTGGCCAGCCCCTCTGGACTTGCCCTGGTCACTCAGTGTTGTGTCCCCTGCACAAAGTCATCCAAAGGGGGGCTGCCCGGCTGTAATGGAGATTGCTTTCTGCAGGATTCCTTTATGGAGTTGTAAAGTCCTCACTGATTTACAGCCCTGTTAGATCGTCTGTATCTGTAAGCTGCTACTGTGTGTGTGGAGTCACACGCGGATGCGTTTGTGGACAGGACTGTACAATCATGCTTTGTCACTGTTTCTCCAAGAGGACAATTATTATTTTTGGATGTTTGACTTCCTTTTGTTTGAGCTGACATAGCAGGAAAAATGGAATGCAAGATCGGAACTGTTGTCATTACACCAGTAACTGGCTAGGCTTAGTTGAGCGGTAAATTGCAGCATGATGAATTTGTGAAGTGAAAGCTGGTCTGTTTTGCTTTGTTATTCACTACATGCAGTTGCCTGTGATTAGAAAAATGTATCTGTTCACATTTTGTTGTATCAAAGTAAACACAATGTTCCCTTTCTGCGTAAACTGTAAAATTAGCTCCAAAAGACATCTTATAATTAAAAACAGCGCATTTATGTCCCAACTAAGAAGGATTTTTTTCCTTATCCAAGGAAATGGACAGAACATCTGACTATGACTATGCCATTTTGTAAAAGCAGAAGAGAAATCTAGACAAGAAGCATAGTGGCTAACCAGTTCACCATCCCGGTAAGAAATAATTGATGCAATCTCCTTCAGCCATATGTGTAGACATATGGTCAACACACTGACCATATGTCAGTTCACAGTTCTTTAGCTTCATTGTCAGTAGGGGATCTCTGCCTAAATAAATGCCACCGTCAGACTTTTACAGCCTACAAATCCCAATTAAGTATATTTAGACAACAGCTATCTCGGCCTGGTGGCAGTTATGTTGTTGTTTATTCAGTGTCCTCTGCAATTACAACTCCTTCCCTTTAATCTGTTCTGAGCAAGGGAGTTATTAATACTAGATACTACTGCAGGCATGACAACAGCATTGCTCCATAGTTCCTAAAGTGTGAGCAAGACATCATTGGGCACCTACAGTAGAAATAGCCTCCCTTTGCTACCTTTACTCGTCATTCAAGCTGTGGAGGTTCATGAATGTCTTTTGGGTGTTTGGTCATTAGACACATGAATGAAACTCTGGTTGTTGTTTTTCCCCTCCCTCTACTCTGCTGAGCATGTAATTCAGGTAAGACTTGTTCCCAGAGCTGTGGCTTGGAGAAAATGCCTGTTGTGATGGTGAAAGCTTATGAAGCTAACCTCACATGACACCCCTTTACCCTAAACTCAGGCCTGTCTTTCTCCCCTCCACCTGTGTCCGTCGCTGATGCAGAATTTAAAAGTTGAAACATGTCTCTGCCAGAGGCTGCAGTCAGAGAAGAGATTAGCAGAAGAGCTGACATGCACTCCAAAATCCCAGGGACACAGTGTGCAGATCTGTGGTCCTGGGTGTCAATCACTGGCTGGTTGAACAAGAAGGATATTCATCAGCCCTTGGGGCGATATGTGACTAAGCAAAGGAATGGTTTGTTTTCCATTTTATGCTGGTTTTATTGTAGTGGTTTGGCAGAGGTCCTCATTGGTCTGAATGAAGTCAATATCAGCTCTGATCAGGAGGTCATAATCATTTTGGGTTTTACACCTTACAAGATATTACATGACTCAGAATGAATACTTTTAGTCATCATAGAAACTAGCTCCTCCTGTTTAGCGTGGCTGTGCACAGGGTATTTTAAGGATCTGTTTCATAACTTTGCTTGTTGAGAGTACATTCCGGCCTCAGCTGGTCATCAGCTGTAATCCCTGACTGGCATGACCACACATTTTCTCTCTCTCCCGCTCTTCACTTTCCGTCTTTGAGTGGATTTAGCCAACACTGAAAGACACGTGTGTCTCAGTGTTATGACTTAAACCATGACTGTAAGACTCTTATCCTCTGCAAATCCTTTCCTTCACCCAACTGGGATTGTTCTGGATGGTCATCAAATTACATTCTGACAGCTACTATGCAGCCATGCAACACTCCCTTAGTATTGCTCGGAATACTCCAACACAGATATTTAAGAATATCATCAGAATCAGAATCAGAAATACTTTATTAATCCCAGAAGGGAAATTGCTTTTTGATACAGTTACAATGCTCAATAAAGTTATTGAAAAAAGAATAATAAACAGTAGAAAATAGAG